>JAJLRB010001083.1:0-115079 GCA_020976825.1 Odocoileus hemionus
AGAGAGAGAGAGACAAAAAAAAGACCCAGGGAACTAATCTCTAATGGAACAAAGATGCTTTAATGATTTTTCTATGACTATATACAGGCTGCAATACAAGAAACTTCTTTCGGGAATGATAGAGTTCAGCAAACCAAACAAACTGCCATTGTTACCAAGGGAACAAGGAGTAATGTTAGTCACAAGGTCAGGAGACAATCCATATCTGAAGAAAGGGGAAGGGGACTAAGCAGTTTTGTCTTAAAGAGTTGCTCTGCTGAACTTGGTGTTCCTCTGGACTTTGGACGGTGTTCTCGGGGATTCTCTGTTGTTGTTTAAAGGAAGTCAAGCCACTTCTCGTGTTTGATGGGGAATTCGGGATGGCTCTGGAGCACATGCAGGGGAATCTGGACTCCTCTCAACTTGATTTGCGGAGCACAGAGCCCTTTCTTGTTGCTTTGATGACATCAGGGTCCCTCTAGACTTGTGACAGTGTTCTTGGGGACTCTCTGAATTTCCATCCAGCAAGTTCAGTCTACGTTCATGTTTGATTGGCAACACGGAATTGCTCTGCATGCAATGCAGGGGAATTGGGCCTCATCTAGCAGCGAGGGGGAGGTCTCATGGTTTTTTGTCGAGTTGCGGTGGGAACCTGGCGTATATTCTCGAGTTAGGACGTGGATGGCCCTTCCAAACTTGTGTTTATTCAGCGATTTCAAGTCTCAAGTCTAGTTGCCAGGGACACATTGTGATTCTCCTCGAGGCTTGGCAGGGCAATAGGGACCCCTCTTTAGTTGAGAATTGGAACCCATGTTCCCATTCCAGGTGCCACTGGGATATTGGGATTCCTATCAATTTTCAATAGGATTCAGGCATCATCTCCTTTAGAAGCATTGAACTCCAAGTTCCTTTTGAATTTTCAGAGGGATGTTAGGCCTCCTCTCGAGATGAGGCGGGGAACTAATGCTTCCTCTAAAGTCTCCACAGGGGACTCAGACATCCCTTCACCTTTTGAAAAGAAAGACGATCCTGCATTCAAGTCACTGCAGGGAAATCCGGCCTTATTTCGAGTCAGGGCATCTCGGTGTTCATTCCACTTGGGGCAGCAAATTCAGGGTATCTCTTACATTCCTATAGCTGAGAAACTCCTCGTCTTGAGGTGCTGTAGAAAGCTGGCATTCATTTGAGTTGAACCCATAGAATCATGTCTACTCTCGAGATGATTTGTGGTACATGGAGCTTTTTCTCGAGTTGCTGTGCTGAAATTGGTGTTCCTCTAGAGTTGGGACGTTGTTACCGGGTTATCTCCAGAGTTGATTAAGGAAAGACAAGCCACTTGTTGTGTTTGATGTTGACTGCGGAATGGCTCTGGATCTAATGCAGGGGATTCAGGCCTCATCTCGAGATAATTTGAGGGTACAAGGAATGCTTTCATGCTGCTGTTGTGACTTCTGGGTCCCTCTATAATTGTGTATGTGTTCTTGGGGACTCTCTGGCGTTCCATCAAGGAAGTCAAGGCTCCTTTCTTTTTGACGAGAAACACGAAATTACTCTACAATCTATGATTGGGAATCGAGCCTCTTCTCACAGCGCGGGGAAGTTTCATGGGTTTTCTCGAGTTGCAGCAGGAACCTTGGGAATATTCTCGAGTTAAGATGGGGAAGGCCCTACAAAACTCGGGTTTGTTCAGCGACGTCAGGGCCGCTGTCTAGTTGCTTGGAACACCTCGGTATTCTCCTCGACGCTTGGCAGTTCATTAGGGACGCCTCTTGAGGTGAGGCGTGAGACCCAAGTTCCCTTTCCAGTTGCCACATTGATATTGGAATTCCTGTCAATTTTCAATCGGACTCAGGCGTCGTCTCCTTTTGAAACATTGAACTCATTTAACTGGGGGTTCCTTTTTCGTTGTCAAAGGGATGTGAGGCATCCCGCCGAGAAAAGCCGGCGAACTACGGCTTTCTCTAGGGTCTCCGCAGGGGATTCAGACATCCCTTCATCTTGTGAAATGAAACACGAGCCTGCATTCAAGTCACTGCAGGGAATTCTGGCCTTATTTCGTGTCAGGGCACCAGAGTGTTCGTTCTTCTTGAGGCAGCAAACTCAGATTTCCCCTCACATACCTACTGCTGAGAGATGCCTCATCTTAAAGTGCTTGTGGAATGTCTTCATTCCTCTTGAGACGAAGCCAGGGAATCTGCTCTCATCTTGAGATAATTTGTGGTACACGGCGCTTTTCTCGATTTGCGGTGCTGAACTTGGTGTTCTTCTAGACTTTGGTTGTTGTTTTCGGGGAATCTCTGGAGTTGCCCGAAGAAAGTTAAGCCACTTGTCGTGTTTGATGGGGAATGTGGGATGGCTCTGGAGCCAATGCAGGGCAATCGGGCCTCATCTTGAGTTGATTTTGGGTACACGGATATCTTTCGTGTTGCTGCGGTGACCTCAGGGCCCCTATAGACTTGTGGCAGTGTTCTTCGGGATTGTCTGGTGTTCCATCCAGGAATTCTAGGCTCCTTTGGTGTTTGATGTGGAACACGGATTTGCTCTACAAGCATTGCAGGGGAATGGAGCCTCATCCGTTGGCGAGGGGGAAGTCTCATGGTTTTTCTTCAGTTGTTGCGGAAAACTGGCGTATATTCCTGAGTAAGGATGGGGACGGCCCTTCAAAACTCGTGTTCGTTCAGCGACGTCAGCACTCCAGTCTAGTTGCGAGGGACACATCGCAATTCTCCTAGAGGCTTGGCATGGCAATAGGCATGCCTCATGAGGTGAGGAGCGATTCCCAGGTTTACCTCTACAGGTGCCACAGGGATATTGGGATTCCTATCAATTTTCAAGAGGAGTCAGGCATCATGTTTTTTTGTAGTATTGAAATCCGCGTTCCTCTAGAGTTGTCAAAGGGATGTGAGGCCTCTTGTCCAGATGAGGCGGGGAGCTAGGGCTTTCTCTAGCGTCTCCCCAGGGGATTCAGACATCCCTTCATCTTTTGAGGTGAACGGCGAGCCTGCATTCAAGTCACTGAGAGGAAATCCTGCCATATTTCGAATCAGGGAATCTCGGTGTCCATTCCACTTGAGGAAGCACACTCCGGGTCCCTCCTACATACTTATAAATCAGAGAAGTCTCCACTTAAGGTGCTTATGGAAAGCTTTTGTCAAAGCCAGGGAATCTGCCTCCGCTCGAGACGATTTGTGTACATGGAACTTTTCTCGATTTGATGTGCTAAATTTGATGTTCTTCTAGACTTGCGATGGTGTTCTTGGGGAATCTCTGGAGTTGCCCAAAGGAAGTCAAGCCACTTGTCTTGCTTGATGGGGAATGGGGTATGGGTCTGCAGACAGTACAGGAGAATCTGGACTCATCTCAAGTTGAATTGGGGAACACGTAGCTCTTTCATTTTGATGCAGTGACGTCAGGGTGCATCTAAACTTGTGACAGTGTTCTTGAGGACTGTCTGGAGTTCCATCCAGGAAGTCCAGATTCCTTTCATGTTTGATGGGGAACACGGAATTGCTCTGCATGAAATGCAGGGTAATCGGGCATCATCTGGCAGCGAGGGGGAAGTCTCGTGGTCTTTCTCGAGTTGTGGCCGGGACCTGTGGTATATTCTCGAATTAGGACGTGGATGGCCCTTCAAAACTCGTGTTTATTCAGTGATGTCAGGACTCATGTCTAGTTGCCAGGGACACATCGTGATTCTCCTTGAGGCTTTGCAGGGCAATAGAAACCCCTCTTTAGTTGAGACTTGGGACCCAGGTCCCTTTCCAGATGCCACAGGGATATTGGGATTCCTATCAGTTTTCAATAGGATTCCGGCATTGTCTCCTTTGGAAGCATTGAACTCCAAGTTCCTTTCGAATTTTCAAAGGGATGTGAGGCCTCCTGTAGAGATGAGGCGGGGAAATAATGCTTCCTCTAAAGTCTCCACAGGGGATTCAAACATCCCTTCACCTTGTGAAATGAAAGACGATCCTGCATTCAAATCACTGCAGGGAAATCCGGCCTTATTTTGAGTCAGGGCATCTCGGTGTCCATTCCACTTGGGACAGCAAACTCAGTGTCTCCCTTACATTCCTATAGGTGAGAAACTCCTCATCTTGAGGTAGTGTAGAAAGTTGGCATTCATTTGAGTTGAACCCAGGGAATCATCTCTACTCTCGAGATGATTTGTGGTACATGGAGCTTTTCTCGAGTTGCTGTGCTGAACTTGGTGTTCCTCTATAGTTGGGACGTTGTTCCTGGGTTATCTCCGGAGTTGATTAAGGAAAGACAAGCCACTTGAGGTGGTGAAATAGGGCTTTCTCTAGGGTCTCCACAGGAGATTCAGACATCCCTTCATCTTTTGTGATGGAAGACGAGCCTGCATTCAAGTCACTGCAGGCAAATCCGGCCTTATTTCGAGTCAGGGCAACTCTGTGTCCGTTCTTCTTGAGGCAGCAAACTCAGATTCCTTCTCACATACCCATTGCTGAGAGATTCTCATCTAAAGGTGTTTGTGGAATGTTTGTGGAATTCTTCATTCCTCTTGAGACGATGCCATGTAATCCGCTCTCATCTTGAGATGATTTTGGGTACACGGAGCTTTTCTCGTGTTGCCATGCTGAACTTTGTGTTATTCTAGACTTTTGTTTTTGATTTCGGGGAATCTCTGGAGTTGTAAAGGTGCTTTAATGATTTTTTCTATGAGTGTATAGAGGCTGCAGTACAGAAACTGCTGTCGGGAATGAGAGAGTTCAGCAAATCAAACAAAGTTCAGCGTTTACCAAGGGAACAAGGGGTAATGTTTGTCACAAGGTCAGGAGACAGTCCATATCTCAAGAAAGGGGAAGGGGACTAAGCAGTTTTGTCTTAAAGAGTTGCTCTGCTGATCTTGGTGTTCCTCTGGACTTTGTACGGTGTTTTCGGGGATTGTCTGGTGTTGTTTAAAGGAAGACAAGCCACTTCTCGTGTTTGATGGGGAATTCGGGATGGCTCTGGAGCACATGTCGGGGAAATCAGGCCTCATTTCGAGTTGATTTGGGGTTCTCGCTGCTCTTTAGTGTTGCTGCAGTAACATCAGGGTCCCTCTAGACTTGTGACAGTGTTCTTGGGGACTCTCTCGAGTTCCTTCAAGGAAGTCAAGGCTCGTTTCACGTTTGATGGGGAACACGGTATTGTTCTGCACGCAATGCAGGGGATCGGGCCTCATCTCGCTGTGAGGGGGATGTCTCATGGCGTTTCTATAGTTGCGGTGGGAACCTGGTGTATATTCTCGAGTTATGACGGGGATGGCCCTTCAAAACTCGTGTTTGTTCAGTGACGTCAGAACTCCTGTCTAGTTGTGAGGGACAACTCAGGATACTCCTCAATACTTGTCAGGGCAATAGGGACGCCTATCGAGGTGAGGAGGGAAACCCAGGTTCCCTTACCAGTTGCCACAATTATATTGGAATTCCTTTCCATTTTCAAGAGGAGTCAGGCATCGTCTCCTTTGGAAGCATTGAATTCCGTGATTCTCGAGTTGTCAAAGGGATGTGAGGCCTCCTGTTGAGGTGAGTTGGGTAACTAGGGCTTTCTCTAGGGTCTCCACAGGGGATTCAGACATCCCTTCATCTTGTGAGATAAAAGACGAGCCTGCATTCAAGTCACTGAAGGGAAATCCGGCCTTATTTTGAGTCAGGGCATCTCGGTGTCCATTCTTCTTCAGGCAGCAAACTCAGGGTCTCTGTTACATTCTTATAGCTGAGAAACTCCTTGTCTTGAGGTGCTGTAGAAAGTTGGCATTCATGTGAGTCGAACCCATGGAATCATCTCTAGTCTAGAGATGATTTGTGGTCCACGGAAATTTCCTCAAGTTGCTGTGCTGCACTTGGTGTTCCTCTCGAGTTCGAACGGTGTTCCCGGCTTATCTCTGGAGTTGATTAAGGAAAGACAAGCCACTTGTCATGTTTGATGCTGATGGCGGACTGGCTCTGGATCTAATGCAGGGGATTCAGGCCTCATCTCGAGATTATTTGAGGGTATACGAGTGCTTACGTGCTGCTGTTGTGAATTCTGGGTCTCTCTATACTTGTGTCAGTGTTCTTGGGGTCTCTCTGGAGTTCCATCAAGAAGTCAAGGCTCTTTTCTTTTTGACGAGAAACACGAAATTACTCTGCAATCGATGAATGGGAATCGAGCCTCTTCTCACAGCGCAGGGAAGTTTCATGCTTTTTCTCGAGTTGCAGCAGGAACCTTGGAAATATTCTCGAGTTAAAATGGGGATGGCCCTTCAAAACTCGGGTTTGTTCAGCAATGTCTGGACTCGTCTCTAGTTGCTTGGGACACCTCGGTATTCTTCTCGATGCTTGTCAGGGCATTAGGGATGCCTTTCGAGGTGAGGCTTGAGACCCAGGTTCCCTTTCCAGTTGCCACAGGGATATTGGAATTCCTGTCAATTTTCAAGTGGACTCAGGCGTCGTCTCCTTTTGAAACATTGAACTCATCGAACTCGGGGATCCTTTCATGTTTTCAAAGGGATGTGAGGCATCCCGTCGAGATGAGGCGGCAAACTAGGGCTTTCTCTAGGGTCTACACAGGGGATTCAGACATCTCTTCATCTTGTGAGCCTGCTTTCAAGTCACTGCAGTGACATCTGGCCATATTTCAAGTCAGGGCATCTTGGTGTCCATTCCACTTGGGGCAGCAACCTCAGGGTCCCTCTCACATTCCTATAGCTGAGAGAAGCCTCCTCTTGAGGTGCTTGTGGAAAGTTAGCATTTCTCTTGTGTTGAAGCCAGGGAATCAGCTCTCATATCGAGATGATTTGTGGTATACGGAGCTTTTCTCGACTTGCTGTGGTGAACTTGGTGTTCCTCTGGACTTGGGACGGTGTTCTCGGGGAATCTCTGGTGTTGCCTAAAGAAGTCAAGCCACATATAATATTTGGTGGGGAACACGGAATGGCTCTGGAGACAATGATTGGAATCTGGCCTCATCTCGAGTTGATTTGGGGTACACGGAGCTCTTTCATGTTACTGTGTTGAACTCAGTGTCCCCCCATACATGTGACACTGTTCTTGGGGACTCTCTGGAGTTCCATCAAGGTAGTCAAGGCTTCTTTTGTGTTTGATAGGAAACAAGGTATTGCTCTGCATGCAGTGCAGGGGAATCGGGCATCATCTCGCGCTGAGGGGGAAGTCTCATTTTTTTTCTCGAGTTGAGGCGGGAACCTGGGGTATATTCTCTAGTTACTATGGGGATAGCTCTTCAAAATTCGTGCTAGTTAAGCGACATCGCGACTCCTGTCTAGTTGTGAGGGACACCTCGTGATTTTCCTCGAAGCTTGGCTAGGCAAGAGTGAGGCCTCTCGAGGTGAGGCAGGGGACGTAGTGTCCCTTTCCAGTTGCAACAGGGATACTGGATTCCTGTCAGTTTTCAAGAGGAGTCAGTCATTGTGTCCTTTTGAAGAATTGAACTCCGTGTTCCTCTCGAGTTGTCAAAGGGATGTGAGGCCTCCTGTCCCGATGAGGCGGGGAATTAGTGCTTTCTCTACGGTCTCTGCAGGGGAATCAGTGATTCCTTCATCTTGTGAGATGAAAGACGAGACTGCATTCAAGACACTGCAGGGAAATCTGGCCTTATTTCAAGTCAGGGCATCTCGGTGTCCATTCCACTTGAGGCAGCAAACTCAGCGTCCCTCTCACATACCTATAGCTGAGCCTAGACTCCTCGTGAGGTGCTTGTGAAACATTGGCATTCCTCTTGCGTCGAAGCCAGGGAATCAGCTATTATCTGGAGATGATTTTTTGTATACTGAGCTTTTCTCGAGTTGCTGTGCTGAAGTTGGTGTTCCTCCAGTCTTGAGACGTTGTTCTCAGGGAATGTCTGGAGTTGCCTAAAGGAGGTCAAGCCACTTGTCGTGTATGATGGGGGATGCAGGTTAGCTCTGAAGCCACGGCAGGGGAATTGGGCCTTATCTTGAATTGAATTGGGGTCCACAGAGCCCTGTTGTCTGCTGCATTGACTTCAGGGTCCCTCTAGACTTGTGACAGTGTTCTTGGGGACTCTCTGGAGTTCCATTAAGGAAGTCAAGGCTCCTTTCGTGTTTTATAGGGAACACAGCATTTCTCTGCATGCAATGCAGTGAATTGGGCCTTATCTCGTGGAGAGGGGGAAGTCTCATGGTTTTTCTCGAGTTGCGGCGGGCACCTGGGGTATATTCTCGAGTTACGACTGGGATGGCCCTTCAAAACTCATGTTTTTTCAGCGACATCAGGACTCCTGTCTAGTTGTGAGGGACAACTCGGGATACTCCTTCAGTCTTGGCAGGGCCATAGGGACTCCTCTCGAGGTCAGGCGGGAGAACTAGTGTCTCTTTCCAGTTGCCACAGGTATACTGGGATTCCTTACAATTTTCAAAAGGAGTCAGGTATCATCTCCTTTTGAAGCATTGAAATCATTGAACTCTGCCATCCTCTCGAGTTGTCAAAGGGATGTGAGGCCTCCTTTTGAAATGAGGCTGGGAACTAGGCCTTTCTCTAGGTTCTCCACAGGGGATTCAGAAATCCCTTCATCTTGGGAAATGAAAGACGAACCTGCCTTCAAGTCACAGCAGGGAAATCCGGCCTTATTTCGAGTCAGAGCATCTCGGTGTCCATTCCAGTTGAGGCAGCAATCTCAGGGTATCTCTAACATACCTATAGCTGAGAGAAGCCTTTTTGAGGTGTTTGTGAAAATTTGGCATTCTTCTTGAGTCGAAGCCAGGGAATCAGTTCTCATTTCGAGATGATGTGGGGTACACAGAGCATTTCTCATTTTGCTGTGCTGATGTTGGTGTTCCTCCAGGCTTGGGACGGTGTGTTCGGGAATCTCTGAAGTTGCCTAAAAGAAGTCGAGCCACTTGTGATGTTTGATGTGGAACGCGGGATGGCTCTGGAGCCAATGCCAGGGAATCGGGCCTCATCTGGCATTGATTTGGGGTGCACAGAGCTCTTTCATGTTGCTGCATTGACCTCAGGGTCCCGTGAGACTTGTGACAGTGTTCTTCCGGACTCTCTGGAGTTCCATCAAGGAAGTCAAAGCTCCTTTCGTGCTCGATGGGAAACGCATAATTGCTCTGCATGCAATGCAGGGGAATCGGACCTTATCTCGCGGCAAGGGGAAGTTTCATGGTTTTTCTCGAGTTGCAGCGGGTACTTGGGGTATACTCTCGAGTTACGATGGGGATGGCCCTTCAAAACTCGATTTTGTTCAGCAACGTCAAGACTCCTGTCTAGTTGCGAGGGACACCACAGGATTCTCCTCGAGGCTTGGTTGGGCAATAGGGATGCCTCTCGAGGTGAGCCGGGAGAAGCAGAGTCCTATTCCAGGTGACACAGCGATACTGGGATACCTGTCATTTTTCAAGAGGAGTCAGGCATCCTCTCCTTTTGAAGCATTGAACTCCACATTCCTTTCACGTTGTCAAAGGAATGTGAGGCATCCTGTCGAGATGAGGCGGGGAACTAGGCCTTTCTCTAGGGTCAACACAGGGGATTCAGACATCCCTTCATCTTGTGAGATGAATGACTAGCCTGCATTCAAATCACTGCAGGAAAATCCGGCCTTATTTCGAGTCAGGGCATCTCAGTGTCCATTCCACTTGGGGCAGAAATTTCAGGGTCCCTCTCATATTCCTATAGCTGAGAGAAGCCTCCTCTTGAGGTGCTTGTGGAAAGTTAGCATTCCTCTTGATTCAAAGCCAGGGAATCAGCTCTCATCTCGAGATGATTTGTGGTACATGGAGCTTTCCTCCTGTTGCTGTGCTGAACTTGGTGTTCCTCTAGACTTGGGACGGTGTTCTTGGGGAATCTCTGGAGTTGCCTAAAGGAAGTCAAGCCACTTGTCATATTTGATGGGGAACGCGGGATGGACTCTGGAGCCAAGGCAGGGAATTGGGCCTCATCTCGAGTTGATTTGGGGTACACGCTTCTATTTTGCGTTGCTGTGGTGACTTCAGCGTCCCTCTAGACTTGTGACACTGTTCTTGGGGAATTGCTGGAGTTCCATCAAGCAAGCCAAGTCTCCTCACGTGTTTGTTGGGGAACAAGGAATTGCTTTGCACGCAATGCAGGGGAACCGGGCTTCATCTCGTGGCGAGAAGGAAGACTCATGGTTTTTCTCGAGTTGTGGCGGGAACCTGGGGTATATTCTCGAGTTACGGTGGGGATGGCCCTTAAAAACTCGTGTTTGTTCAGCGACTATATCATATCCACACTGCGTAGATGACAACACAGCTCTCTATCTAACTTGAAACCCATTCTCTCTGCCATCACATACACTGTATATGTCATCACACACACTCTGTCGAAGACATCACACCAACTATGTAAGACATTACAGGTGGCATATGTATGCCATCCTATGCACTATACAGGACATCATATCCACACTTTATGACAACAATCCTTAGTATTTATGACATCACATGCACTGTTTTCAAGACATCACATGCATTATATATGACATGTCATTTACTGTGTGATATCACATTCACTATATGTGTGACTTCTCACAATGACTGTTTCTATGATATCACACAGAATACGTTTATGACATATCTTCTTTATATGACATCACACAGAGTGTTATGACAACACAACCATTGCGTGCTTCACAGCCACTGTGTCTGATATCACACCCACACTATTTGTGTCATCACACCCAATGTATCAATTTTATCAAACCCAGTGTTTGTATGACATCACCTCCACAATTTGTCTGAAATCATATGTAATACATATGACATCACAATCCCTCTTTATGACATCACAGCACTTTATTTATGACTTCAAGTCTACCATATATGACATCATATCCACTCTATCTGACTCACGTGCACTGTATCTGTATCATCACACCCGCTCTATCGAATATCACAACCAATATATGTATGACATCACATCCACTATATCTGTGACATCATATCCACTATATTTATGACATCATACCCAGTATATATGACATCACAACACTGTGTGTTGATGATACCACACTCAGCATATGTATGACAATATTTGCACTACAGATGACATCACATCCATGCTATCTAAGCAAACCACAGTATTTTTTATGTCACATCCACTTCAGCCATGACATCACACACACTCTATCAGACATCGCATCCACTGTATCTTTGTCATCACAACCTCTCCAGGGATATCACAGCCACTTTTGTATGACATCACACGAACTATATGGGTGATATCATACGCACTATATATAACATCATATTCACTGCTTATATCATCACAATGCTGGACTTATGACAACACAACCTCTATATATGAAACCACATCCAGTATGCAGGGAAACATATACACTACACATGTGACATCACAACAACTAGTGTGTGTCATTACACCCACTGTATTGACAACATCACACCCACTCTCTGTATGACATCACACCCGGCATATATACAACACCTTTTGCACTATAGAAGACATCACACCCTCACTTTATGACATCACACCAACATCACACCCAGAATATTTGACATATCCACAGTATCTCTGTCATCACATCCACTGTATTGATTATATCATACCATCTGTATTTAGGAGATCTCATGATTATATATGACGACATCATATCCATTGTATAAAACATCATATTCACTCTATCTGTAGCATCGCAGAAACTGTGTCTGTGTCTCAAACTGACACTCCACTGTTCTGTGTCATCATATCACAACCTTGGCATGTATGACATCACACCAACTATATTGTTATACATATCCACACATGATATCACACACACTATATATGACATCACACACAAGACAACACGATGTTATATCTGCCATCTCACCCACTATATCTGACACTGCATCCACTGTATCTGTGTCATCAAACCCAGTGTATCAATTACACCACATCCACTCTCTGGATCACATCACACACACTATATGTATGACATCATATACAGTATGCATGACATGGCATGAACTCTATGACATCAGACCCCTATATGTATGACATCACATCCAGTATATTTATGACATCATATCCAATATATATGATATCACACACACTGCTTTCACGACAACACAACGGCCATTCCTGACATCACACCCACTATATTTGACATCACACCCACTGTATCAGTGTCGTCACACCCGCTGTATCGATGACATCACAACAAGTATGGAAGTCATCACACTTGGCATACATATGACATCATAAACATTCTACAAGAAATCACATTCACAATTTATGACATCAATGCTCAGTATTTATGACATCACAACCACTGCATTCATGATATTGGATCTCCTATAAATGACATTACATCCACGGTGAATGACATCTCATCCCCTACACCTATGATATCACACCTACTCTATGTGTGTCATCACACGCAATGTATCTACTTTATCAAAACCAGTGTACATATGACATCACAGCCACTATATGTGTGACATCATATGCACTGCATATGACATCACATCCACTTTTTATGACATCACACCACTTTATTTATGACATCACGTCCACTCTATCTGACATCACATCCACTATATCTGACCTCACGTCCACTGTATACGTGTCATCACACTCACCCTATCGATGATATCACAGCCAATATATGTATGATATCACATCCAGTATACGTGTGACATCATACCCACTATATTTATGCCATGATACACACTATGTATGACATCACAGCACTGTGTGTTGATGACACCACACTAGGCATATGTGTGACATCATTTGCACTACAGAAGACGTCACATATACTCTATTACAGCAAACCACAATATTTTTGACATCACATCCACTTCAGGCATGACATCACACCCACTGTATCTTTGTCATGACAATTTTTTCACTGATATCACACCCACTTTTATATAACATCAAACCAACCATATGCGTGACATCATATGCAATATATATAACATCACATCCACACCTTAAGTCTTCAGACTACTGTACTTATGACATCACAACCTCTATATATGAAACTACATCCAGTATATAGGGCAACATATACACTACACATGTGACATCACAGCCACTAATCTGTGTCATCACAAGGACTGTATTGACAACATCACAACCACTCGTTGTATTACATCACACTCGCCATATATATGGCAACTTGGCACTATACACGACATCACATTCTCACTCTATGACATTAAAACCACCAGCTTATGGCATCACGAGACTGTATTCATGATATCACATCCACTCTATTTATGAAATCACACGCACTGTATATGACATCACATACACTATACTTGTGACATCACAGCTACTTTATCTATAGCAACACACCTACTCTGTTTATGACATCATACTCAGTATATATGACATTTCATATGGTGTATGAATGACAACACAACCACTGTATCTGACATCATACCTACTGTATCTGTGTAATCACACCAACTTGATTGATGGTATGAAACCCTATGTATGTATGAATCACACCCACAGCATGTAGGACACAATAGGCACTGTATATGACATTACATGCACTCTTAATGACATCATATCGTTGTTTGTAAGTCATGGCAACCACTATGTTTATGACATCATATCCACTATATATGATCTCACCCACACTGTGTAGATGACAACACAAGTTCTATATCTGACTTGAAACCCATTCTCTCTGCCACCACACTCACTGTATATGTCATCACACCCACTCTGTCGAAGACATCACACCAACTATGTAAGACATCACAGGTGGCATATGTATGCCATCCTATGCACTATACATGACATCATATCCACAATTTATGACAACAATCCTTAGTATTTTTGACATCACATGCACTCTACTCATGACATCTCACACACTACATATGACATGTCATCTACTGTGTGTGATAGCACATTCACTGTATATGTGACTTCTCACAATGACTGTTTCGATGACATCACACACACTACGTTTATGGCATATCTACTTTTTATGGCATCAAACACAGTGTTATGACAATACAGCCATTGCATGCTTCACAGCCACTAGGTCTGATATCACACCCACTGTATCTGTGTCATCACACCGAATGTATCAATTACATCAAACCCAGTGTATGTATGACATCATCTCCACTAAATATATGAAATCAAATGTAATACATATGACATCACATCCACTCTTTATGACATCACACCATTTTATGACATCACGTCCACTATATATCACATCACTCCACTATATCTGACCTCACGTCCACTGTATCTGTGTCATCACACACACCCAATCGATGGTATCTCAGCCAATATATGTATGATATCACATCCATTATACGTGTGACCTCCTATCCACTATATTTGTGACCTGATACCCACTATGTATGACATCACAACCCTCGGTGTTGATGACACCACACTCAGCATATTTATGACATCATTTGCACTAAAGATGACATCACATCCGTTCTATCACAGCAAACCACATATTTTATGATGTCACATCCACTTCAGGCATGACATCACACTCACTCTATCAGACATCTCCCCAAGTGCATCTTTGTCATCACAATCTCTCCGCTGATATCACATCCACTTTTGTATGACATCACACCCACTATATGTGTGACATCATATGCACTATAATAGCATCATATCCACTGCTTTTGTCATCACACTACTGTACTTATCACAGCACAACCTCTATTTATGAAACCACATCCAGTATGCAGGGCAACATATACACTATACATGTGACATCACAGCCAGTAATCTGTGTCATCACACCACTGTATTGACAACGTCACACCCAGTCTTTGTATGACTTCACACTCGGCATATGTATGGCATCTATTGCACTATAGAAGAAATCACATCCTCACATTATGACATCAAACCACCATTTTTAAGACATCACACACAGTATATTTGACATCTTATCCATGGTATCTGTGTCATCACATCCACTGTATTGATGATATCACAAAAACTGTATTTATGAGATCTCATCCGCTATATATGATGACATCTTATCCATTGTATACAACATCATATTCACTATATTTGTTACATCAGATCCGCTGAATCTGTGTCTCACACCCAATCTTTCCATGATACCACACCCTTTGTATGTATGACATCACAACCCTGTTTGCATAACATCATAAACACTATATAAGGCATCACATCCACATTTCAGGACACGACACCACATTATTTATGACATCACGTGCACTGTACTCATGACATCACTCCTGCTTTATCTGACATTGCATCCACTCTATCTGTGTCATCACAACCACTCTATTGATGATCTCAGACCAACTGTATGCATGATATCACACTCACTTTATGTATGACATCTTATGCACTATACATAACGTCGCATCCACTCTTCATGATTTCACACCATTATAGTCATCAGATTACATCCATTGCATTCATGACATCACAGACACTATATATGAGATCACACACATGACAACACAAACGTTATATCTGCCATCTCATCCACTGTATCTGAGACTGCATCCACTGTATCTGTGTCTTCAGACCCAGTGTATTAATTATCCCACACCCACTGTCTGGATGATATCACACACACTATATGTATGACATCATATACAGTGTCAATGACATAACATAAGCTCTTTATGACATCACACCCCTATATGTATGACATCACACCCATTATATTTATGACATCATATCCAATATATATGATATCACACATACTGCTTTCATGACAACACAACGTCTATACCTGACATCTCACCCACTATATTTGACATCACAACCACTATATCTCTGTCATCACACAGATGACTCACACATGTGTATCGATGTACCTCTGTATTGATGACATCAGAACAAGCATGGAAGTCGTCACAATTGGTACACATGTGACATCATACACACTCTACATGACATCACATTCACACTTTATGACATCAGCGATCTATATTTATGACATCACAACCACTGCATTCATGACATCACATCTCCTCTATATGACATCACATCCAATATTTATGACATCTCATCCACTATACCTGTGACATCACAGCCACATTATCTGTAACATCACACCCAGTGTGTTTGTGAATTCATATCCACTATACTTGATATCAAACACACTGTGTTAAGACAATACAACCACTATATCTGACATCATACCATCCATATCTATATCTGTGTGATCACACCCACTGTATCGATGATAAAACACACACTGAATGTAGGACATCACACATTTCATATGTATGGCACAATAAGCACTATATACGACATCACACCCACACTGTGTGACATCAACTCAATCTATCCATGACATCAAGGCTAATTTATCTCATCTCACACCCTTTATATCTGACAGCACATTCACTGTATCTGTGTCATCACACCCAGATTATCAATCATAAAAACCCTATTGTATGTACGATATCATAGCCACAATATATATGACATCATATGAACTATGTATGACATCACATCCACTCTGTATGATATCCCAAAACTCTATGACATCACACCCTCTGTATTCATGTCATCACACACAGTATATCTGACATCGCTTCCACTGTGCCTGCATCACTACTTAGTGTATTGATTATAACAATGGCAATATGTGTGATATCAAACCCACTATATGTATGACATCATTTTAATTCTATGTGACATCACTCCCACTCTTTATAACATCACAAGACTGTATTCACGACATCACATCAACTATATTCATGACATCTCACCCACTTTATATGACATCACATACACTATACTTATGACATCACAGCCACTGTAACAATGACAAGACACCTACTATGTTTTAGACATCATACTCGGTATATCTGACATCTCACATGGTGTATGAATGACAACACTACCACTGTATCTGATGTCACTGCACCCACTATGTTTATGACATCATATCCACTCTATATGATATCACACACACTGTATGTATGACTACACTAGCTCTATATCTGACTTGAAACACATTCTATTTGCCATCACATTCATCGTATAAGTCATCACACCCGCTCTGTGGAAAACAACACAACTACAATGTAAGACATCACAGGTGGCATAGGTATGCCATCCTATGCACTATACAGGACAACATATCCACACTTTATGACAACAATCCTTAGTATTTATGACATCACGGGCACTCTATTCATGACATCACACGCACTATATACTATATACCATGTCATCTACTGTGTATGATATCACATTCACTATATATGTGACATCACACAATGACCCTATCTATGACATGACACAGACTATGTTTATGACATATCCATTTTACATGGCATCACATGCAGTTTTATAACAACACAACCATTGTGTAACTTCACAGCCACTATGTCTGACATCACACCAAATATATCTGTGTCAACACACGAAATGTCCCAATTTTATCTAACCGAGTGTATGTATGACATCACAGCCACTATATGTATGACATCATATGTACTACATATGACATCACATCCACTCTTTATGACCTCGCACCACTTTATTTATGACATCAAGTCCACTCTACCTGGCATCAGATCCAGTATATCTGACCTCACGTCCACTGTATCTGTGTTATCACATCCACAGTACCAATGGCATCACAGCCACTCTATGTATGATATCACATCCAGTAAACGTGTGACATCCTATCCACTCTATTTATGACATCATATCCACTATGTATGTCATCACAACTTTTTTTGTTTTTGATACATCACTCGCCATATGTATGACATCGTTTGCACTTCAGATGACATCACATCCACTCTATCACACCAAATCACAGTATCTATGATGCCACATCCTCGTCAGGCATGACATCACACCCACTGTATCTTTGCCATCACAACTTCTCCACTGATATCACACCGACTCTTTGCATGACATCACACTCGGCATATGTATGGCAACGTTTGCACCGTACAAGACATCACATCCTCAGTTTATGACATCAAACCACCGTTTCTAGGACATCACACCCACTCTATTTTACATCATATCCACTGTATCTGTGTCATCACATCCACTGTGTTGATGATATGACACCAAATGAATTGATGAGATCTCATGCGCAATGTAAGGTGACATCATATCCATTGTATACGACTTCACCTTCACCATATTTTTAACTTCACAACCACTGTATTTGTGTCATCAGACCCACTCTTTTGATGATATCACACCCTTTGTATGTATGACATCACACCCACTCTATGTATAGCATCATATACACTCGATATGGCATCACATCCACATTTTATGACATCAAACAATTTTTATGCCATCACACAATTTTTCTGCCATCATATGAACAGTACCCATGACATCACTCCCACTATATCTGACATTGCATCCACTCTATTGATGACCTCTGACCAACATTTTGTATTGCATCACACCCACTTTATGTATGACATCTTACTCACTATACATATCGTCACATCCACTCTTTATGAACTCACACCATTGTAGTCAGCACATTACATCCACTGCCTTCATGACATCACACACACTATATATGACACCACACACATGAGAACACAAACGTTTTATCGGCCATCTCACCCACTATATCTGACACTACATCCACTATATCTGTGTCATCAAACCCAGTGTATCAATTATACCACACACTCTGTGTATGACATCACAAACACTCTATGTAGGACATCATATTCAGTATGCATGACACCACATGTACTCTTTATGATATCAGACAACTAAATGTATGACATCACACCCAGTATATTAATGACATCATATCCAATATGAATGACATCACCCACACTGCTTTCATGACAACACATCGACTATACCTGACATCTCAACCACTATGTTTGACATCACAACCACTGTATCTGTGTCGTCACACCCGCTGTATCGATGACATCACAACAAGTATGGAAATCATCACACCTGGCATACGTATGACACCATACACACTCTACATGACATCACATTCACACTTTATGACATCAATCCTCAGCATTTACGACATCACAGCCACTGCATTCATGACATCAGATCTCCTATATATGACAACATATCCATGGTTTATGACATTTCATCCCCTATACCTCTGACATCACAGCCACTTTATCTCTAACGTCACATCCACTGGGCTTGTGAATCCATATCCAATATATTTGACATCAAACACACTGTGCTGAGACGATACAAACAGTATATCTGACATCACACCCTCCGTATCTGTATTTGTGCGATCACATCCTCTGTATCAGTGATATATCACAAACTATATGTATTATATCACACACACTATAGGCATGGCACATTAGGCACTATATACGACATCACACCCAGGCTTTATGACATCACAACACACTGTTCATGACATCAAAGCTACTGTGTCTCACATCACAGCCATTTTATCTGACAGCATATCCACAGTATGTCTGCCATCACAGCGAGATTATTGATGATATAAGCCCCATTGTTTGTATGATATCACAGCCACAATATGAATGACTTCATATGAAGTACATATGACATCACATTCACTCTGTATGACTTCACAACCCTCTATGACATCATGCTAATTTGTCTTTCTCTATGAATGGGGAGTGGGGCATCCCCATGGTCACACCATCAGGGGAAAGTGCTACTGAAAAGTGACCTCCATGCAAGCATATTCAAGCCGTGTGTGTCTCTCTGCACACAAAATATTTGGAAAGTTATGTTCCTTCAAGAAAAGAAATGCATCAACAGAGAGTGTTTTCAGCCCTCTATCTATCGGGAGCTGTCTACATTCTAAGTCGTGAGACCTTCAGTCTTTCCTAGGGATCCTAACACCCAGAGTCAGGGCATTGTGTTTCCCTGAACTTTTTGAGGCTTGTAAACACTTTCCAAGTATATACTGGGACTGCTCCTGAAGAAACAGGCAGCACGAGTGTATCCGAGTGTGTTGGGAGGCATACTGTGCTTACCTGCATGAGGGTCCAATACAATGGAAATCGGCTAGTGCCTGGAGTGGTGAGCAACCTGCTTGCTTCACAAATTCCAAAGGGTGGACAAATCTATCCCAGTCAAAAGTAAGAAAAACAACAATTGGATGGATTTTCAAGGATTTGCTATGCTGCACCATTTTAGAACCAATGTGGTCCAAAATGAGTGTGGGAGATAAAAATGAGAATTTTGCCACCAAGTTCATATATACAAGTTCACACTCATGGTGTGTCCCCACAATACCCACGAATTTTCCAGACAGACCTAGGCTCACTTGATCGCACCTAAAGACAAAATGTGATGGAGTACACGTTTGGATGTTGGTTTGCCTTTCCCCATGAGTGTGGGAGCATTCCCTACCATGGCACCATCAAGGGAATTTTCTACTGACCTACAAGCAAGTGTTTTCAAGCACCGTGTGACTCTCAGCACACAGAATGTTGGGAAAGCTTTGTTCCTTCGAGGAAGGAAAGGCATCCATAAGGAGTGCATTTTTAGGCCTCTATCTATCAGGAACTGTCTAGATCCCAAGGCATGAAACTTCAAGGCTTTCTCAGAGTCCTAACTTTCCGAGTTAGGGCACTGTGTTTCCCTGCACTTTTCAAGGCTTTAAACATATTCCTTATTCAAACTGGGACTGCCCATGAGGAAACAGGATGCAGGAGTATGTCTGAGAGGGCTGGGTGCCATACAGTGCTTAACTAGATGAGGTGACATTCCACTGGAAATGGGCCAGCAGATAGGAGTAGCGAGCCGCCTGCTTGCTTTAGAAATCTCAACGGTTTGACCAATGTTATCACTGTCATTATTAAGAAGAGAGCAATTGGATGGATTTTCAGGCAGTTGCTAAGGCCGCACTCTTTTAGATCCAACTGAAAAAAATTGCTAATTTTGCCAACAAATTCAAGCATGCAGATTCACACTCAGTATGTGGCCCTGTAGTATCCAAGAATTTTCCAGACAGACAGAGGATCATTGGATCTCTCCTACAGAGAAAACTTGATAGAACAGACATTTGGTTGTTTGTTTTCTTTTTCCTGTGGTTTGGGGGTCTTCCCTACAGTAACACAGTCATGGGAAATTGTTACTGAAAAATCACCTTCAAGCAAGGATTTTCAACCAGTGTGTTACTCTCATCACACAGAAATCTGGAATAACTATGTTATTTCAATGCACGAAAGGCATAAAAGAGGGTTTTTTTCAGGCATCTATAGATCAGGAACTATCTAAAGTCTAAGATGTCAGAACTCCAGGTTTGCACAAAGGCCCTAATTTCCAAAGTCATAGCCAGTATGTTTCATTGCACTTTCAGAGCCTTATGAACACATTCCTGGCTCCTATTGGGTCTGATTCAGAGGAAACAGGCTGTGAAATTGTCTAAGAGTGCTGAGAGTCATACTGTTGTTACCTAGATTATTTGACATTTTAATGGAAATGATCCAGCCCAATAGGGTTGCAAGCCACCTGCTCGTGTCAGAAATTTGAAAGATTTGACCAAACCTATTGATGTCAGAAGTAGGAAACTATCAATTGGATGGATTATCAGGCAGCTGCCAGCACACATCCTGTTAGTGCCAAAAGAGAGACAATGCTAATTTTGTCAAGAAGGTCAAATATTCAGGTTCACAGTCAGTATGATTCCCTGCAGTATCCAAGAAATTTCCAGAGAGACCTGGGACCATTGGATCCTTCCGACAGAGAAAAATTGATGGGAGAGACATTTTGATGTTTTCTTGCTTTTCCTTGTAAGTGTGGGAGCCTTCCCTACTGTAACACACGTGAGGGGAAATTTTTACTTAAAAATGACTTCCAGGCAAGGGTTTCCACTTAGCGGGTTACTCTCAGCAAACAGAATGCTGGGACACGTGTGTTCACTCGTGAAATGAGCGGCAATGAATAGGGTGCTCTTCAGGCATCTCTCTTTCCATGACTGCTGTCTGGATTCTAAGATGGGAGAAGACCACGCTTCCACAGACGCCCTAAATTCCAGAGACACAGTCAGTAAGTTTCCCTGAACTTTCCATGGTTCATGAGCACAGTACTCTATCTTACTGGGACTCCCCATGAGGAAAGAGTCTGGAGGAGTGTGTCTGACACAGCTGAGTGCCATACTGTTTTTAAGTAGTTTAATTGGCATTCCAATGGAAATGATCTTGCCACAAGGAGTTGCATGCTGCCTGCTTGCTTCAGAAATTCCAGTGTTTTGACCAAAGTCTCTTTTTCTGTTTTGCTATTGCTGTCATTAGTGGGAAAAGAGCAATTGTACTGATTTTCAAGGAGTTGCTAAACCCCAGCCTACTGTGGCCAACACAGAGAAAATTCTTCAAGGATTTGCCAACTGTGGCCAACACAAGGTCCAGAATCCAGGTTCACACTGAGCATGTGTCCAAGCACTATCCAAGAATTTTCCAGACGGACTTAGAATCACTGGATTACTCCTACAGGGGACTTCATGGAACAGATGTTTTGACATTTGTTTACTTTTCTCTGTCAGTGTGGGGGCATTTCCCATGGTAACATAGGGGAGAGGAAATTGTTACTTCCAAATGACCTCCAGGCAAGAATTTCCAAGCAGTCTGTCACTCTCAGCAAACATAATGCTGTGAAATCTATGTTTCTTTGATGAATGAAAGGCAAAAAATAAAAGAGTGTATTTCAGCCATCTATCAGAAGCTGTCTAGATTCTAAAATGTTAAAACTCCAGATTTGCACAGAGCACCTAATTTTCAGAGTCACAGCCAGTATGTTTCCTCGCATTTCTGATACTAGCGAACCCATTCCTAGGTCATCCTGGGACTGCCTATGAAGAAACAGGCTGTAGGAGTGTGTCTGAGAGTCCTGAGTGCCATCTAGTCTGGTTACCTAATGAGTTTACCTGCCACTGGAAATGATCCAGTGGCAAGGAATTGAAAGTCCCATGTTTGCTGCAGAAATCCAAGAGGTCTGACCAAAGATATTGCTGTCACAAGTAAGAAAACAGCAACTGGATGGATCTTCAGGCAGTTGCTACTCTGCTCCATTTTAGGACCACCTGAAAGAAAATGCTGATTTAGCCAACAAGGTCCAGGATCCAGCTTCACACTTAGTATGTGTCCATGCAGTATCCAAGCATTTTCCAGACAGAACTAGGAACACTGGATCTCACCTACAGAGAAAACCTGATGGAATAAACGTTTGGATGTTAGTTTGCTTTTTCCCTGTGAATGTGGGACCGTCCTGACTGTAACGCAGTCAGGGGAAGTTCTTACTGAAAAATGAAATTGAAGCAAGCATTTTAGAGCAGTGAGTTACTCTCAGCACACAGAATGCTGGGAAATCTATGCTCCTTTGATGAAAGAAAAACCTAAAAGTAGAGTGTTTTTCATGCATCTATCAGGAACTGTCTAGATTGTAAGATGACAGAACTCCAGGTTTGCACAGAGACCCTAATTTCCAGTCATAGCCAGTGTATTTTCCTGTACTTTCCGAGCCTTTTGAACACATTTCTAGCTCATATTGGGTCTGTCCCAGAGGAAAAAGGTTTAGGAAATTAAAAAAAGTGCTGAGTGCCATAATGTTGTTACCTTGATTAGTTGACAATCTATTGGAAATGATCCTGCCACAAGGAGTTGCAAGCTGCCTGTTTGCAGAGAAATAGAAATAATTTGACCAAACCCATTTATGTCGTAAGTAGGAAATAGTCAATTGGATGGATTCTCAGGCAGCTGTCAGCCCACACCCTTTAAATGCCAACAGAGAGAAAAGGTGAATTTTGCCAACAAGGTTCAATATCCAGGTTCACACTCAGTATGTGTCCCTGCAGTGTCCAAGATTTTTCCAAACAGATCTAGGGTCACTAGATCTCTCCTGCAGAGAAAACTTGATGGAACTTTTACTCTGAAGCAGGGTCAGTCTTGTTGAGGTGACTCCTTCCCCAAGGCCACAGCTGGGAGGCCTCACACCAAGGCCACAGAAGTGGGGCCCAGAACCAAGGTCACCTGTGAATCTGACTGGGCCCCCTTTGCAACTGCTGCCAAAAGAACCTGATCATCGCTAATGAGCTTCCTGACTCCCTACCAGGCAAAGATGCCCACTCCAGTAAACACCCTATGGTACCCCATCCAATCAATCACCTAATATCAACCTTCCAGCAGGAATTTTCTTTGTCTTGAAACTGTAAAAATTGGCTCTTAACCCAGGAAATCAGTCAACTTTCCCTAGTCTGTCAGGTGGTTGGCCCCCTGAGCTCACAGTGCCCACTTTATCTCTGCTCTTTGTTCTTAATAAAAACTCACTCCCTTCTGAAATGCTCTATGTCTGGAAATTCTTTTCCAACTCGTGCTCAGACAGCCTCAACAAGCCTCCCATCACCAGGGCCACTTTCCTGGATCACACTCACCACTTGCTTGTCCACTCCCAGCTCAGAGCAGAAAGGCGGCCCCCTCAGCCTGGTCCTTCCGTCTCACGCCCTGTGCCTGGTCGCCAGGAGCTCCCACCGTGGGCAGGCTGTCCTCTGTGTCCTGCAGAGGCCTCTGTGGTGTCAGGTGAAGAAACAAGAGGCACCCATGAAGCCTCCCACTCCAGCACAGCAACCAGCACCCACCTACTGAACGGAACTCTTCACTCTGGATGGGCCTGGGGGTGTTTCAGGGAACGTCCCCCAACATGTCCTTGTTCTCATCTAATTCCAGCACTGCCCACGTGAGAGTCACTAAGCTACTCTGTGATGACTGCACAGAGAGAATGCTTGTTCACTCGCCCCTCCCAGGATACATGGTTCTTATGGGCAGGTGCCTCCCAGGATATGGGGCTCACCTGGGCAGGTACCCTGCAGGGCTCAGCACCCAGGAACTGTGCACAGAGCCCCCAGCTCCTCTGTTGGACAGATCTGACCTTGAGACCCTCAGAGGAGGACCTGAGGTAACATACAGCAGCTTCAGGATAGGTTTGTGACCTTGGGCTTCACTGGTTGCAGCCTCCTTCCAGCAGGTTTTCCAGAGGGTCCCATAGAACCTGGGCACTGAGTCTGTCTCCACCCACCACCCATCCTCTCCCTGACCCCTGGGTCCCTCTCATTAGAAGAAGGCCTTCCTGAAATCCTCTCCCACTTATAGGTCAGATAAAAAGATTAGAAAACAAGTCAGAGCAGCAGCCCCATATCCATCCTGACCCAAAGGGCCCACACCTGTTCCTGGAACCCTAGCCAGGACAACGAGGCCCATTTTCTGAAACCACAAGCCCAGATGGGCAGATTGGCTCACCTGACTGGCCTGCCCTTTGGATGTGTGCCTGGGTTGAGGTCTATATAAACCCCTCAAGTGCCTGCAGCTGTACCTGATGCTGGCTTTCTGCTTAGATGTTGCAGGGCTGTTTTTGATAAGAGAGAGTGAGGGCCCATGGTGTTTCGGGGGATTGGGTCTGTGTTGGGCTCTGCTGGACCTCCTGCAGGAGGTGCTAGGCTGTCACTTGCTAAGGATGGGCTGTGTCACCTGTTCCTGCCATTGGAAATCTTCTCAGGCAGAGATGAGGAAGCAAAAAACAGGCAATGGAACAGGACAGGAGGGGTAACTCAGGTAGGAAAGTGCAAAGCTTCCAGATCACCCAGGCCAGGACCATTCTGCCTGACCTACTGGAGCTGGAGCCACAGTCAGTAAGCATGCTGACGCTGGAGTGGCTACACTTTTCTCCAGTCTGTGAGGTCTTTGCACACATTCAAGTGTTTTATCAATGAAGGGCGGATGAGGTTCAGGAATGGGTAGCCTGGGGGTCAGCCAGCATTTACTTAGAGATGACTCCATGGAGTCTCCCAGCTTCCCACTGAGGACCCTCCTTGGCAGGGGAGGGGGTGGGGCATGTGCAAGGGCTGCTGGCTACACATGAGTAAGTCCCCATCCCTGACCATCTTCAGAATTGCTCATCCCTGAAGCAAGTGTCCTAATTGGGCTTTCACCTGTGCAACTGGTGGCTTCTTAATTAGCAATGTGGCCATTGATATTAAATGTCCTCCATCAGGACTGAGATCTTACACCACATGTACTGGTGTAAGAACCTGGGGAGGCGTGTGTGCATCCAGTAACCCTAGGCACAGGCTTCAGACTTGACCCCTCAACATTCTGGAGTCCAGCCACTTCTTTGCATTTCTGAGGGTACAGTGCTGATTTTAAGGGTTCTGTAATCCACCCTTCATCTGCTTTAATGAGACCCACATTTCTAGGATCCTACAGAGAAGGGTCTGTGTGGCTGCTCTGTGGCTTCTCTAACATGATCACAAGCTGGGTGGTTGAAAACAACAGGAGTTCATCCTCCCTCAGTCCTGGAGACCAGACACCGGAAATCAAGGTGGCACAGGGCTGAGGTCCCTCCAGAGGCTCCAGGATAGGATCATTCCCGCCTTTTCCAACTTCAGGGGCTCCCGGGGTCCCTGGGCTTGTTGCCCCCTCCCTCCCATCTCTGCCTCTGCCTTTAAGAGGCTTCTCCTTTGTGTCCTCTTTCGTCTCTTCGAAGGAGTCTGTCAGTTGGATTGAAGGTAACCCTAACCCTAGATGACCTTACCTTGCTATCCTTAACTACATCTACAAAGACTCTTTTCCCAGATACGGCCCTGCTCTGGGGGGACACATCTTTGGTGGCCACCTTTTTACCCCTCTCTCTCTGTATCAAATAACCCTCATTTTAGGAGATCACCACAGGCCCATATAGATGGGCACAGATAGCAGCCACACTCATGGAGTCTGGAGAGAATGAGGCCCTTGGAGTCACCTGAAACGGATGAAGGCCTCGCTTTATCAGGTGAGGGGAATCACAGGGAGGAGAGGAGTATGGTCTTGTTTAGGCTTCAAAAAGACCACGTTGGGGTGGGATGTGAGATGCACAATGGGGGCGGGGAGCTTCATCAGGGCCTGAGGGGGAGGTTAGGCTTGGGCCAGGGCCATGGGTGTAGAGGGGACTTAGTGTGGGCGTTGGTCATACACCCAGGAGGAAGAGCTCACAGTCACTGGGGCGCAAGGACCTGGGAACCTGGAAGGTCTTGGTCTTTCTGAACCTGAAGAGGAAACGTTAAAATTTTACATCACCTCCTGCTCCTTCTGCCTCTGTAACTCAAGCTTGCTCCTTGCAATGTCTGGATCATGTAGGTCACGCAGTCTCAGAAAGTGGGGACTTAGAATATTCAGAGCTGGAGCTCATCTCCCTTGCCCTTGCCCTTGCCCTTGTCTTGGCACCTGCCAACCTTCTTGATCATGCCTGTTCATGATAATGAAGAGCCCGCCTCCCTGACACTCCCCTCACCCCAGGGGGAACTCCCCACTCTGCTGGAGCACCTGGCTGTTGGTGGCCACTGACAGCACTCTGGTCTCCTCAGGACCCACTAGGGCTTCAGCTTCGGGATACTGTGAGGTTCAGTTCAGGGAGATGGAATCTGGTCTCCTCAGAAACCACTGGGGCTTCAGTTTGGGGGCATTGTGGGGTTTAGTTCAGGTTGATGGAATCTGGTCTCCTCAGGACCTGCTGGGGGTTCAGCTTTGGGACATTGTGGGGTTCAGTTCAGGCTGACATGAGATGGGTCACCACAAGACCCATGTGGTTTCAGCTTTGGGGCATTGTGGGGTTCAATTCAGGCTGATAGAATTTGATCTCCTCAGGACCTTATGGGGGTTCAGCTTTGTGAAATTGTGGGGTTCAGTTCAGGCTGACATGAGATGGGTCATCACAGGATCGATTGTATTTTGGCTTTGGAGCATTGTGGGGTTTAGTTTTGGCTGATGGAATCTAGTCTCCTCAGGATCCACTAGGACTTCAATTTTGGGGCATTGTGGGGTTCAGTTGAGGCTCACAGGACTCTGATCTCCTCAGAACCCATTGTTGCTTCAGCTTTGGGACATTGTGGGGTTCAGTTGAGTCTGACGGGAGTCTGGTTTCCTCAAGATTCCTGCAACGATGTGCTGCTGAAAGAAAAAGTGAGGAAAATTGGGAGGAAGCTTGTGTGTGTGGCTGTTGCTGAAAATCTGTCATAAGAGGACCCAAGACTGTTAGGGTTTGATGTGTAAAGTTGTGGGATTTTAGTCAGTTTTTGTCTGTGGTATAAGATGGTGTCCTATATTGTTCCTTGGTGTGTGGTTTCCATTTTTCTCAGCACGGTTTATTGGGGGGGGGGGGATTGTCGTTTCCCATGTGTATGTTCTTAGTTCCTTTCGGATGCATGAGACAAGTGCTCGGGCCTGGTGCACTGGGAAGACCCAGAGGGATCAGGTGGAGAGGGAGGTGGGGGGGGGGACCGGGATGGGGAATACATGTAAATCCATGGCTAATTCATTTCAATGTATGACAAAAACCACTGCAATGATGTAAAGTAATTAGCCTCCAACTAATAAAAATAAATGGAAAAAAATAAATTAATTACCATGCACCTGTACGTTTACTTCTGAGCTCTCTTGACTATTTCTGTGCCAATTCCACACGTCTTCTCTTGACTGTAGGTCCATATTCTAGATTGAAGTCAGGTATAGACATGCCACCAGCCTGTTCTGCTTTCTCAGGATCCCTTTGTCTCTTCTGGTTCCTTTGTGGCCACACAGACGTGAAGATTGCTTTTGTTTCTGTGAAAAATGTCATTGAAATGTTGGCAGTGATTGCATGAATGTGTACGTTGCTTTGGTTAGAATGGATATTTTAATGGTATTTTCACCCATAAGCATGGGATATCTTTTTACTAGTGTCCATTCAGTTTCTTTGATCATTGTCTTGTAGTTTTTAGCTTGCAGGTCTTTCGAGTCCTTGGTTAGATTTCTAGTTATGTGGGGGAGGGGATGCAATTGTAAAAGGGATTATTTTCTTCATTTCTCTTTCTGATAGTTCATTATTAGTGTAGAGAATTATAAATGATCTTGCAGTTCTGCTGACTTTTTTTTTTTTTTTTTTTTTTTGGCCCTGCAGCTCGACATGTTGGATCTTAGTCCCCTGACCAAGGATCAAACCTGTACCCCCTGCAGTGGAAGTGCAGTCTGAACCCCTGGACTGCCAGGCAAGTCCGTGAATTCACTTTTTAGTTCTGACAGTTGTTTTGGTGTAGTGTTATGTGGAAAACTAGATTTAAGACATCTCATAGTTTCAATTCCATCTGGTCATCCAGAGCACCCAGGGCATGGTGTCTACTAATATACTCTTCTTATGGTGCCTTTTAATACCATGTGGACTAGTACAAGGCAATTAGCATCAAACTACTTTAGCTGAATTTGGTTTGGTTAAGTCTTGGCCTCCATTGCAATGTTCGATGTCATCTCTGATTCTCTGGCATGTGACTTACATGGCTGTATTGAAAAGTAACTTACTTTCTAGTAAAATTTCAAACGCGTCTACTTTAAATAGTGGTACAAAGTTTTCTACATTCACACCAAATATCGCAATGTGTTTTACCCAAAACATGGTCACTTTCCCGGGGAACCAGCCAAATAACCCCAAAATGGGGCATAATTATGGTTTCCATATTGCAATCCTATCTATAGGACCAGTTCAACTTTCATCGGCTGCCCAAGCTTTGTGCAACTGTGTTTCTTCATTCTAATGCAGTTTTCTTTTTCTGGAGCCATCAATGGAGCTTTCCCTCATGTTAGAAACCTTCATGGATTTAAAGTGACAAGATGATGAATGATCTGGGTGGCTTTTCCGTGTGGTTTCTTTCACTGAGAATGTTTTTAGTGCTTTGCCATGTTGTGCCATGTGTCATTTTTTTTTCACTGTGCTTACAAACATATAAAAACATTTATTATTTGAGCCATTTTAAGTATGAACTTCTATAGCATTAACTGCATTCACATTGTTAAAATTTACCCACCATTCTTCTCCAGAGTCTTTTCCTTTCCCTGAAGTGACACTGTAACCATTAAATACTCACAACCCCCAATCACTGGCCATCTTATTCTACTTGGAATTTGTCTTATATGGATATCTCATACTAGTGGAATCATAGAACATTTTTCCTTTTTTGTCAGGCCTGTTTCACTTCACCTAATGTCTTGAAGTCTCATCTACATTATAGCATGTATGAGAGTTATCTTGTTTTTAAAGGTTGAATCATATCCCATTGTGTATATACTACATCGTGCTTATCCAGTCATCTGTTGAACACTTGTGCTGCTTCCACCTTTTGGTTACTATGAATAATGCTGCTATGAATACGGGGTTTGAATATCTGTCAGTATTTTGTTTTAAATATTTTGAGTGTATAACCTGGACCGGAATTGATGGATTCTATGTTAACTCTGTGTTTAAGTTTTTGAAAAGCCCCCTACTATTTTCTGAAGCTGCGGCATTATTTTACTATATTCCTTTATATGGCAGAGTAATGCATCTCATGGATGGAACTGCCCTATTTGCTCTTCCATTCACTTGTTGGTGGACATTTTCATTGTTTTTAACTTGGGCTATCAAGAACACTGCTGCTGTAAATGTTGGTGTACAATTATATATGTGAACACCTCTTTTACATTCTTTGGATGTATATCTAGGAGTGGAGTTACCAAAAACATATGATATTTCAGTTCAGTCACTCAGTCATATCTGACTGTTTGTAACCCCGTGGACTGCAGCACACCAGGCTTCTCTATCCATCACCAACTCCCAGACCTTGCTCAAACTCATGTCCATTGAGTGATGATGCCATCAACCATCTCATCCTCTGTTATCCCCTTCTGCTCCTGCCTTCAATCTTTCCCAGCATCAGGGTCTCTTCCAATGAGTCGGTTCTTCGCATTAGGTGGCCAAAGTATTGCAGTTTCAGCTTCAGCATCAGTCCTTCCAATGAATATTCAGGGCTGATTTCCCTTAGGATTGACTTGTTGGATCTCCTTGCAGTCCAAGTGATGATCAAGAGTCTTCTCCAACACCACAGTTCAAAAGCATCCCTTCTTCGGTGCTCAGTTTTCTTTGTAGTCCAGCTGTAACATCTATACATGACTATTGGAACAACCATAGCTTTGAGTATATGGACCTTTGTTGGTAATGTCTCTGCTTTTTAATATGCTATCTAGGTTGGTCATAACTTTTATTCCAAGGAGCAGGTGTCTTTTAATTTCATGGCTGCAGTCACCATCTTCAATGATTTTGGAGCCACCCCACAATAAAATCTGTCACCATTTTCATTGTTTTCCCATCTATTTGCCATGAAGTGATGGGGCCGGATGCCATGATCTTAGTTTTCTGAATACTGAATTTGAAGCCAACTTTTTCACTCTCCTCTTTCACTTTCATCAAGAGACTCTTTAGTTCTTCTTTGCTTTCTGCCATAAGAGTGGTGTCATCTGTGTATCTGAAATTATTGATATTTCTCCTGGCAATTTTGATTCCAGCTTGTGCCTCATCCAGCCCCGGGATTTCACATGATATACTCTGCAAATAAGATAAATAAGCAGGGTGCTGTACTTCTTTCCTGATTTGGAACCAGTCCATTGTTCCAAGTCTAGATCTAATTGTTGCTTCTTCACCTGCATACAGATTTCTCAGGAGGCAGGTAAGGTGGTCTGATATTCCCATATCTTTCAGAATTTTCCACAGTTTGTGGTGATCTGCACAGTCAAAGGCTTTGGCATTGTTAACAAAGCAGAAGTAAATATTTTTCTGGATGTTTTTCTCTCTTACTCTTTCAATGATCCAACGGATGTTGGCAATTTGATCTCTGGTTCCTCTGTCTTTTCTAAATCCAGCTTGAACATCTAGAAATTCATGGTTCATTTACTGTTGAAGCCTGACTTGGAGATATTGGATCATTACTTTGTTAACATGTGAGATGAGTGCAACTGTGTGGTAGTTGGAACATTCTTTGGCTTTGCCTTTCTTTGGGATTGGAATGAAAACTGACCTCTTCCAGTCCTGTGGCCACGGCTGAGTGATATAATTACATTTCTATGTTTTCGAGAAAATGCTGGTTTTGCACACATTGATTGCACCATTTTACCTCTCCACAAGTAAAGTTTTGAGTTTCAATTTTGTACATTTTCGCCAACATTTGTCATTTGTCTTTATTGTTGATTTTCCTCACGCCCATCCTGAGCACCTTTTTAAGGAGGAAGTCATAATGCACCCACATTTGAGGAGAGGGGAGTTAGCTTCATATACTTGATGGACAGCTGAGTCTGTATCAATTATTTGGAATCTTTCTGTGTGAGATTTTTATTCAACATTACTCATAAAACCTAATTTTTATTTTTTACCAGTTTGGACACCTGAAAATTATTTTAAACTTTTGGGAGCTTCCCTGGTGGCTCAGCCTGTAAAAGCATATGCTTGCAATGCAGGAGACCCGGGTTCAATCCCTGGGTGGGGAAGATCCCCTGGAGAAGGAAATGGCAACCCACTCCAGTACTCTTGCCTGGAAAATTTCATGAATGGAGGCGCCTCGTAGCTTACAGTCCATGGGGTTGCAAAGAGTCAGACACGACTGAGCAACTTCACTTTCACTTTCTTCTGGCTATAATCCAGCCAATTAGACTGCTTAGTTCATTCTAGCTTTGGCTATTGAGAGCTTTTTCCATACTCTCCTGCTTTTATTTTACATAATTCAGCTTTTATGGGGCTTTGTGGTCTTCTTTCTCATTTTTTAAGATTATGCTGCTTTACATATTTACTGTTTCGGTCCTAGTATCAGCCATATATTTAAAGAGAGTCCTTGTCCCTTTTTATGAGAGCATATTAATAAAAACTTGTATGTGGGAACTTAATAATCTCAGCAGACAATGCATGGAAATACATATGCATGTATCCAGACTATGCATACGCACGGTTATGAAGATTTTCACATGGAGTTATATGTTTCTGTATTAGGCTAAAGATAGTTTATAATGATGTCTCCAACCTGATCTCTTATGACACCTTCTCCTTTGGTCTGCCTGTAACTTCCCACTCCAATGGTAAGAAACCTGGCTTCCACTACTCATCACTTATCAAATTCAGGGCTTGCTCCTTCAATGACTGATATGGTAGTTTCAGTCCCGTTAGCTACAAACCCCCGTGGAAAGAAATTACAGAGCCCATTGTTTATGTATGGTACATTTTGCCTTTTGACTGCAGATTCCATTCATTTACACAGTGAACTTAGGTCAGATAATTTTGTCCTAACAGTAAGAGTGGCTTTTTAAAAATTTTCTTCTTCCTTTAAAATCTTTTGGCTGTGCCGCAGCATGTGGGGTTTTAGGTCCCTGACCAGGAATTGAACCCACCTTTCCTGCCCACTGACAATGTGGAGTCTTAACCACTGGGCCCCTAGGGAAGTCTGAAGCTTTTCATGTATTTCTCAATCTGTTAGATTCTTTGTTAAATTCTGCATTCCAGTCTTTGGCACTCCATACCATAAACAAATAAATGTGAATAGGTAATAAATTACTTGTGTTCTGAAAACAAAAATCTATGTGCTTAGACAAATGCATAGTGGCAGATATTCCTCACTAAAGTACCATGTGAAATATTTCAGCCATATATTCCATAAACTGTTTATCATGTCTGTTTTATCTTTGCTACAATGTCTTATAAGATCATACAGTGTGTAGCCCTTGAGGCTGGATTCCTTCACTTAGTAATGAAAGTGTTAGATTCATTTTTTTTTTTTTTTTTTTTTATAAATTGATCTGTGGTTCATTCCTCTATATCTCTGAATGCTCTTTTATTGCATTGGATGAGAGGAAAGATAATTTTCCCCCTAGCCTCATTGTTCTTCATTGAGATGTTCATAATGAAAGGGAGATGGATTGGAGAAAAACAATCAAAAGTTTAATATATGCTATGCATACCTCCTATATAGTCGAAGGATACCTGGGAAAACAGTCACTTTCTGAAATGGTCCAAGACTTTACCTTAAATGCTGTCATCAGCTAAGAATGAAAGAAGGAGGTTAGGGAATGGAAGAAGCTATTTAAGGGAGATTATTAGGTGAAGCACAGTAAGCAAAGGCATGGTGGTATGCAGATTAACTTCCAGGTCCATTCCATAGACCTTCTTGATATTTAGTCAAGTCATTTAGTGAAATCAGTTCAGTCTCGATACTTAGTCCATTCTTTATATTTAGTCATCCTATACTTCCTGGTCCAGACAGAGACACATCCTTAAAGATGGCGATATCCTTAATAAATGTAAATCTACTTCACAAAATGGCATTTCATCTTGGTTTTCAAAGATCCTCCTGAGGCGGCTGTTTGTTTGTTTTTTTTTTTGTTTTTAATTAATCAGTCCAAAATAACCCTTTTGTCAAATGGGCATATTTTGGGTGTGCTGTTTTGTGCTCCCCTTGAAATGTGAATTCAGGGGAGGACTGTCACCCTGGAGACTGTTGATATGTGACCCCATGGACAGGGACTGGGGTGGTCACCCTGGAGAATGTGGATATGTGACCCCAGGGGAATGGTCAGAAGGAAGACACCCTGGAGACTGTGGAATTGTGAGCCCAGTTGCAAGGCTTGGGAAGGGGTCACCGTGGAGACTGTGGATGTGTGACTCCAGGTACAGTGTCTGGGAGGGATCACCCAGGGGACTGTAGATATGTGATCCTAGATAAAGGGTTTGGGAGAGTGTCACCCTGCAGACTGTGAATATGTGACCCCAGGTGCATGGTCCAGTGTGTTGTGGCCACCCTGGAGAGTGTGGAAGCGTGACACTAGGTACTGGGCCTGGGAAGTGGGGTCATCCTGGAGATGTGCACATGTGATTCCAGACACAGGATATTTCAGGTGGAGTCACCTTAGAAACTGGACGAGTGACCCCAGATGCAGGGTGTGGGGTGAGGTCACTCTGGAGACTGTGGACGAGTGACAAATGTGCAGGGTAAGGGGATGGGGTCACCTTGGAGACTGTGGACATGTGGCTCCAGGTGCGCTCTTTGGGAGGGACATCACCCTGGAGACTAGACATGTGACCATAGGTACAGGGTCTGAATGGGGTTACCCTGGAAACTTGGATATCAAATCCCAGGTACAGGGTCTGGGATGGGAATGACCCAGGAGACTCTGGACATGTGACCTCAGGTACAGTGTATGAAGGGGTCACTCTGGAGATAGCAGACTTTTAACAGTAGGTAAAGGGTCTTCAAGGGGTGTCACCCTGGAGAATGTGGACGTGTGAGCACAGGTGCAGTGTGTGAAATGGAGTTCACCCTGGAGACTGTGGACATGTGAATCCAGCTGCAGGGTGGGGGAGGGCGGTCATCCTGGAGATTGTGGACGTGTGACAACAAGTACAGTGTCTGGCAGGGAGGGGTCACCCTGGAAACTGTGGACAACTCACCCCAGGTACAGATTATGAGAGGTGGGGTCACACTGGAAACTGAGGACATGTAATCTTGATTACACAGTCTGGGAAGGGGTAACACTGGAGCCTGTGGACCTGTGACCACAGATTCAGTGTCTGGGAAGTGACATCCCACAGGAGACTGTGGACATGTGACCCCAGGTGCAGAGTCCTAGAGGGAGTCACCCTGGATACTGGATGTGTGACCCCAGGTACAGGCTCTTGAGAGTGGGGAAACCCTGGAGACTGTAGACATGTAACCTCAGGTACAGGATTTTGGATGAGTCATTCTGGAGACTGTGGATATGTGACTCCAGGGTGAGTATCTGAGAGGGGCTCACCTTGGAGACTGTGTATGTGTGACCCCAGGTACAGGGTCTGGAAGTTGGGGTAACCCTGGTGACTGTGTCCATGTGACACCAGGTACAGTGTCTGGGGAGGGTTGTCATCCTGGCCACCATGAACATGTGACTCCAGGTACAGGGCCTGAGTGTGTGCAGACAGCCTGGAGACAGGCCAAGTAAACTGAGGTACAAAGTTTGGTGAGGTGGGGTCACACTGGAGACTGTGGATGTGTAACCACAGCTGCAAGGTCTAGAAGGGGTGACACCCTGGACTCTATGGATGTGTGACCCTAGGTGGAACAGGGGAGTCACACTGGAGACTGTGGCCACATGACCCCAGGTGCACAGCCTGAGACATGGGGTCACACAGGAGACTGTGGATGTGTGATGCCAGGTACAAGAAATGGGAGTGCTGTTAACCTGGAGATTTTGACGTGTGAGACCAGGTGCATGAACTGGGAGGGGTTACCACCTGGTGAACATGACCATGTGACCCCCGCTTCAGGGTCTGTGAAGGGTGTCACTCTGGAGATGATCTTAGATGATTTGGGGTATACAGAGCTTTTCGCGAGTTGCTCTGCTGAATTTGGTGTTCCTCTAGACATGGGACGGTGTTCTTGGGGAATCTCTGGAGTTGCCTAAAGGAACTCAAGCCACTTGTCATGTTTGATGGGGAACGCGGGATGGCTCTGGAGCCAATGCAGGGGAATCGGGCCTCATGTCAAGTTGATCTGGGGTACACGGAGCTCTTTCGTGTTGCTGCGGAGACCTCAGGATGAATCTAGACTTGTAAACGTGTTCTTGGGGACTCTCTGGAGTTCCATCAAGGAAGTCAAGGCTCCTTTCATGTTTGATGGGGAACAAGGACTTGCTCTGCAATCAAAGTAGGGGAATTGGGAGTCATCTCGTGGCGAGGGGGAAGACTCATGGTTTTTCTCGAGTTGCGGCGGGAACCTGAGGTATGTTCTCGATTTACGGCGGGGATGGCCCTTCAAAACTCGTGTTGGTTCTGCGACGTCAGGACAACTGTCTAGTTGCCAGGGACACCCTCGGGATTCTCCTTGAGGCTTGGCAGGGCAATAGGGACACCTGTCGAGTTGAGGCGGGAGACACAGCCTACCTTCCCAGTTGCCAAAGGGATATTGGGATTCCTATCAATTTTCAAGAGGAGTTAGGCATCCTGTTCTTTTGAAGCATTGAACTCAGCGTGCCTCTCAAATTTACAAAGGGATGTGAGGCCACCTGTCGAGATGAGGCGGGGAACTAGGGCTTTCTCTAGGGTCTCCACAGGGGATTCAGACATCTCTTCATCTTGTGAGATGAAAGACGAGCCTGCATTCAAGCCACTGCAGGGAAATCCGGCCTTATGTCAACTCAGACCCTCTCGGTGTCCATTCCACTTGAGCCAGTAAACTCAGGGTCCCTCTCACATACCCGTAGCTGAGATAACCCTTTGGTGAGTTGCTTGTGTAAAGTTGGCATTCCTCTGGATTCGAAGCCAGGGAATCAGCTCTCATCTCGAGATAATTTGTGGTACATGCAGCTTTCTCTAGTTGCTGTGCTATACTTGGTGTTCCTCTAGAATTGGGACGGTGTTCTGGGGGAATCTGGAGTTGCCTAAGGGAATCTCTGGAGTTGCCTAAAGGAAGTACATGGAGCCACTTGTCAGGTGTTTGTGAATATGGGGAATCAAGTTCCTTAAAGAAGGCATGACGGGGAACTGGAGCATGCAATGCAGGGGAATCCGGCCTCATCTCGAGGAGAGGAGGATGTCTCATGGCTTTTTTGAGTTTCAGCGGGAACCGGGGGTATATTCTCGAGTTAAGACGGGGATGGCCCTTCAAAACTCGTGTCTCTTCAGCGACGTCAGGACTCCAGCCTAGTTGCGAGGGACAGCTCGGGATTCTCCTCGAGGCTTGGCAGTGCAATAGGGACGCCTCTCGAGGTGAGTCGGGAGACAAGGTTGCTTTTCCAGTTGCCACAGGGATATTGGGATTCCTATCAATTTTCAAGAGGAGTCAAGCATCGTAGTCCCTTTTGAAGCATTGCACTCTGCATTCCTCTCGAGTTGTCAAAGGGATGTGAGGCCCCCCTGAGAGATTTGAGGCAGAGAACTAGGTCTTTCTCTAGCATCTCCACAGGGCATTCAGACAACCCTTCATCTTGTGAGATGAAAGACGAGCCTGCATTCAAGTCACTGCAGGGAAATCCGGCCTTATTTCGAGTCAGGGCATCTCGGTGTCCATTCCACTTGAGGCAGCAAACTCAGGGTCCCTCTCACATACCTGTAGCTGAGAGAAGCCTCCTCTTGAGTGCTTGTGGAAAGTTGGCATTCCTCTTGAGTCGAAGCCAGGGAATCAGCTCTCATCTTCGAGATGATTTGGGGTACACCGGAGCTTTTCTCAAGTTGCTGTGCTATACTTGGTGTTCCTCTAGACTTGGGACGGTGTTCTCTCGGGGGAATCTCTGAGTTGCCTAAAGGAAGTCAAGCCACTTGTCATGTTTGTGGGGAAGGCGGGATGTTCTGACAGGGGAATAGGGCCTCATCGGGATGGCTCTGATCCAATGGATCCAGGGAATCTGGGCCTCATCTCGAGTTGAATTGGGCTTCATCTACATGGGGTACAGCTCTTTCGTGTTGCTGCAGTGAACTCAGGGTCCCTCTAGTACTCTTGTGACAGTGTTCTTGGGGATTCTCTCGAGTTCTATCAGGGAAGTCAAGCTCCTTTCGTGTTTGATGGGGAACACGGAATTACTCTGCATGCAATATAGGGGAATCGGGCCTCATCTGGCGAGGGGGATGTCTCATGGCTTTTCTCGAGTTGCAGGGGAAACTGGGGTATATTCTCGAGTTAAGACATGGATGGCCTTCAAAACTCGTGTGTTGTTTCAGCGACGTCAGGACTCCTGTCTAGTTGCGAGGGACACCTCGGGATTCTCCTCGAGGCTTGGCAGGGCAATAGGGACGCCTCTCGAGGTGAGGCGGGAGATGCAGGTCCCTTTCCAGTTGCCACAGGGATATTGGGATTCCTATCAATTTTCAAGAGGAGTCAGGCATTGTCTCCTTTGAAGCATTGAACTCCGCGTTCCTCTCGAGTTGTCAAAGGGATGTGAGGCCTCCTGTAGAGATGAGGCGGGGAACTAGGCTCTCTCTAGGGTCTCCACTGGGGATTCAGTATCCCTTCATCTTGTGAAATGAAAGACGAGCCTGCATTCAAGTCACTGCAGGGAAATCCGGCCATATTTCGAGTCAGGGCATCTCGGTGTCCATTCCACTTGAGGCAGCAAACTCAGGTCCCTCTCACATATCTATAGCTGAGAAAACATACTTTGAGGTGCTTGTGAAAGTTTGGCATTCCTCTTGAGTCGAAGCCAGGGAATCCGCTCTCATCTCGAGATGATTTGGGTACCGGAGCTTTTCTCGAGTTGCTGTGCTGAACTTGGTGTTACTCTAGACTTGGGATGGTGTTCCGGGAATCTCTGGAGTTGATTAAAGGAAGTCAAGCCACTTGTCATGTTTGATGTTGACAGCGGAATGGCTCTGGATCTAATGCAGGGGATTCAGGCCTCATCTGAGATGATTTGAGGGTACACGAAATGCTTTCATGTTGCTGTTGTGACTTCTGGGTCCCTCTAACTTGTGACAGTGTTCTTGGGGACTCTCTGGAGTTCCATCCAGGAAGTCCAGGCTCCTTTCGTGTTTGATGTGGAACAAGGAATTGCTCTGCATGCAATGCAGGGGAATAGGACCTCATCTGGTGGGGAGGGGGAAGTCTCATGGTTTTTTATCGAGTTGCGGCGGGAACCTGGGGTATATTCTTGAGTTAGGACTTGGATGGCCCTTCAAAACTCGTGTTTGTTCAGCGAAGTCAGGACTCATGTCTAGTTGCGAGGGACACCTCGAGATTCTCATCAAGGCTTGGCAGGGCAATAGGGATGCCTCTTTAGGTGAGACTTGAGACCCAGGGTCCCTTTCCAGTTGCCATAGTGTTTTGGGATTCCTATCAATTTTTAAGAGGAGTCAGGCTTGTTGTCCTTTTGAGCATTGAACTCCATGTTCCTCTCGAATTTTCAAAGGGATGTGAGGCCTCCTGTCGAGATGAGGCGGGGAACTAGGGCTTTCTCTAGGGTCTCCACAGGGGATTCACACATCCCTTCATCTTGGAAGATGAAAGACTAGCCTGCATTCAAGTCATTGGAGGGAAATCTGGCCATATTTCGAGTCAGGGCATCTCGGTGTTCATTCCACTTGAGGCAGCAAACTCAGGGTCCCTCTCACATACCTATAGCTGAGAGAGGCCTCCTGTTCAGGTGCTTGTGGAAAGTTGCATTCCTCTTGAGTCAAAAATAGGGAATCAGCTCTCATCTTGAGATGATTTGGGGTACCCGGAGCTTTTCTTGAGTTTGTGTGCTGAACTTGGTGTTCCTCTGGACTATATTTTACTTTTCTATAGCAACCATGAAATATCTTGTATGTTAGCATTTTATAGATCATTGAACATATTTATCAAATCATATTATATTGTATATACTTCCATTCCAGTACAAATATATATTTGTATTCATTAACATCTCAAAATCTCTTCAGCTCTTCTGCAAGAAAATCCCCTTGTAAGAGTAAGCAAATGTTCAGCAATTAATGCTTTAAAATCCTAATTGATTTGGAAATGACCCAGGGATTCAACAAATTTCTACTACTTAGTTCAGCACAACTCCAGCAACCTAAGTCACTCTAATCCCAAGAGACCACTCCGGGTTATAGAGAATAGATCATTTTATCAAAAATACAATTCTTTTTAATAGAGCTTATCTAAAAGTTTTCATCTCATATATATATATATATATATATATATATATATATATATATATATGAGTTACCTTTTATTTTGACAATCGTATCTTACCCCAAATCAAGGCATAACAAAAGTATTATATAATGTTGATGACTCAAGACATGTCCTTACTAGATTAACAAATAATTATATTGAAATCACATTCACAATTAAATAAACATTATACCCAACATTGAACACCCTGCAGTTCATGTAAAACTGAATCCAAATAGAGCCCATTAACTCCACACTATTTAAGAACAAAAACTTACATTGAGACATAGATAATTTTAGATACATAGACGTAGTTCCCCTTATGAAATTTAAATATCTTTTTGTTTTATTGATTTATTTTCAGCCCCACCAATTTGCTCATTGCTGGAGTCCTAGATAGAGTGGGCTGTGTATTTCAAGGAATGATAAGAGTTAACTTAAGGTTTTTTCTTAGGCCTATTTTTGTTTTCTAGGTAGAACTGGAGTCCGAAAAAAAAAAAAAAAAAAAAAAAAGAAATATTTTAACAAGTTAACCTTTACTTTACTACACGTGCGTCAAGTACCGGTTTTACAATTTCAATAAAGATTTTTATTTTCATCAGTTTTCACTGGAGTCTAAAGAATATCATAGCCATTCAGTGTCAAAAACATCCTTTCTCCTTTTTGTAGCTATATAGTATATTATTAGTGATAAATGCATAAGGGAATTTTTGTCACATAGGACGTAAACATTGTCTACATAATTTTAACAAATGCTAGGACTATTATGGAGACGGCAATGGAACCCTATTTCAGTACTCTTGTCTGGAGAATCTCAGGGGATAGGGGAGCCTGGTGTGCTGACATCTATGGGGTCGCATAGAGTAGGTCACGACTAAAGTGACTTAGCAGCAGCAGTAGCAGGACTTTCAAGCATACCTTGAGGTAACATAGTCTACTGAAATCTCTTATGAGGCCCAATGTGATTAGGATAAGGGAGAGAGAAAGTTAGTCTCTCCCGGTCTAAAGGGTGTAAAGGTATATTAAGAAATCAATCTTGAGAATCAGTAATAATAATGTGCCAATTTTGAGGAATAGTAATGGGATCTCTGGTTACAATGCAGCCCCAGATTTCAAAAAAGAATTAACTTTTTTAAACTCTGTTAAGAGACACCGTTTGTTATATTTCCTTTGTATAACAAAAGTAGGAGGGTTCCAAAAAGAGCAAGATTCTTAAATATGCTTCCATTTTAACTGTGTGTTTATAAGTTTTATAGTAGCTTGTAATTTTTCTTTCGTAAGGGCCCATTGCTTTGTCTAAATAGGCTCATAAAATTTTTCAGTTATTTTAATAGCTGTTTTGTTTGTAAAATGAGCAGTGGCCCCTAGGAAAAATGTGGTATATATATCTGAGTTTGACATTGCATAAACAAGTCCCTTTCTATTTAATTAAGAGTTGTATGTATCACATAAATTCTTAATGTTGTAAGTTGGCCTTTTGGTCTATCATATGTGTAGATTTGAATATTTTGATAAATTTATTGTACTTTGGCTTGAGAATTTCCTGCTATTTGGCAAAAGACCTTTTGTATAGGTCAGGATTAGGGCCAAAATTTTTTGGAAATGATAATTATATGAGATACAGTTTTGAGGGGACCAGAAAATCTTTTACCATTAATTTTGATATTTATATTTGGTCGGACATATTTAAATGACAATGATGTCCATATGGATTGTTTTTGATCTGTATTACCAAATCTTCCTCTCCGTACATTAGTAGAGAAGTTCACAGAAGTGTAAGGCAAAAGAAGTAATTGAGCAATTTTGTCCCCCCTTTTGAATTGCCATAGAATCTGAGCTGACATCATAATTTGAATTTTTCCTTCATAATTTGAATCAATTATTCCACGCCGAACAATAATTCCTTTAGAAGCCAAAATCGTTCAGTCCTGAAAAAGACTGAAGTTTTGTGGGTCAGGGGTCCAAAAGCTCCAGTAGGTACTCTAGAAGGGACTGCTTAAGGGCAAAGGAAAAAATCATTTAGGGCTGGTATATTAATGGCAGCACTGCTGGACATTGATTGTTTGAGGGAAAGGATAGAATTTGCCCCTCTTTTTTGTTGTAGGGGACCTGGGAGGTCCCCTCTTTGGAGTTTCTTGGAATAGGTTTTCCTTCAGTATCAAATTTAAATTACTGTCTTTGGCCCAGTGCATTCCTCTGTGGCAGCAAGGGCAAATTTTTGGAGCCTTTTTATTAGCCTTCTTAGGGCAGTCCCTATTTAAACGGTTTTTATCTCCACATGTAAAGCATCCTTCATTTCTCTTTTTAAACGGTTATAGCAGTATTTGCATCTTTTAAGTTTTTGATCCTAGATTGTGACAAGCCTTTAAATAGTCAATAATAATCCTAGTCTGACAAATTGCAGCTATAACTCTTTGACATTTCTGATATGCATTCTCATAAGCAAGTAATTTCTCTCGCTGTTTTTTTTTGGTTTCTTCTACGATTACAGTATGGGAAATAGCAGCTTCTAGTCTAGCTTAAAAATTAATGTAACTTGTCATTAGGTTCCAACAAAGAAACTTTTGGAGTTGCGACTCTTGGCAGAGGAGAAGCATTTGGAGTAGTCAGGGCAGGGCTAGCAAGAAAATTTTGAGATATTTTGTAGTGTTTTAATTGAGCCTTTTTAAAGTTTAATCATTTAATTTATATGTATATAATAAGTGTTTTGTCTGTTGTTGAATATTGGAAGGGCTAGAATATACCTTGAAATGGCAGAATTACAGCTTTAATAAGAGCGCATAGGGGCTAGAGATCAGTTGGAATATTTTTTCCTTGTTTGGCTGCTCATTTAACATTTTCTTTGATGCGGAGCCAAATTTATAAGTCAAAACTGCATTTATCAGGAACCTAAGAATTATCTTCAACTACTGTTTGAAGGCAAGCCTCTATTCATTGGCGTGAAACCAGAAGTCCCTGAAATGTAAAGAAGTGGTGATGTAAAGTAGAAAAATAATGGGGCTGTCCACCCTTTTAACCCATGCCTTAGTATTTACAGACCTCAATAGGTCCATGAGTCACTCCATGCAATATACCACGTATTCCAGTGTCCCTGTTCTTTGGACACATTTGCTGGGGTCCTTTAATGGACCGGAACCTTGTGGTATGGAGTTGGCGATCAGAAAGTGAAAGACAGATGGAGGCTGATATCCCTTGGTTTACACAGAGGACCAATATTGTCCTTGACACAGGGCTTGTATCACTCACCAAGATATCAGGCGCCCTCTCGAGGGGCTCTTAGAAGCCCGGGCAGAAAAATGAGCACGACGGGTCTCCATGCTCCAGAGAGTCAGCAAAAAAATGATAGAGAGAGAGAGACAAGAAAAGACCCGGGGACCTAAGCTCTAATTGAGCAAATGTGCTTAAATCATTTTTCTATGGGTATATACAGGCTGCAGTACAAGAAACTTCTTTCGGGAATGATAGAGTTCAGCAAACCAAACAAACTGCAATGGTTACCAAGGGAACAAGGAGTAATGTTAGTCACAAGGCCAGGAGACAATCCGTATCTCAAGAAAGGGGAAGGGGACTAAGCAGTTTTGTCTTAAAAGTTGCTCTGCTGAACTTGGTGTTCCTCTGGTCTTTGGACGGTGTTCTCGGGGATTCTCCGTTGTTGTTTAAAGGAAGTCAAGCCACTTCTCGTGTTCAATGGGGAATTCGGGATGGCTCTGGAGCACATGCAGGGAAATCTGGAGTCATCTCGAGTTGATTTGCGGAAGACGGAGCCCTTTCCTGTTGCTGCGGTGACATCAGGGTCCCTCTAGATTGTTGTGACAGTGTTCTTGGGGACTCTCTGAAGTTCCATCCAGGAAGTCCAGACTCCTTTCATGTTTGATGGGGAACAGGGTATTGCTCTGCAGGCAATGCAGGGATTCGGGCCTCATCTGGCAGCGAGGGGGAAGTCTTGTGGTTTTTCTCGAGTTGCGGTGGGAACATGGGTTATATTCTCGAGTTAGGATGTGCATGGCCCTTCAAAACTCGTGTTTATTCAGCGATGTCAGGACTCATGTCTAGTTTCAGGGACATATCGGGATTCTCCTCGAGGCTTGGCAGGGCAATAGGGAGCCTTCTTTAGTTGAGACTTGGGGCCCAGGTTCCCTTTCCAGGTTCCACAGTGATATTGGGATTCCTATCAATTTTCAATAGCATTCAGGCATCGTCTCCTTTGGAAGCATTGAACTCCAAGTTCCTTTCGAATTTTCAAAGGGATGTGAGGCCTCCTTTCGAGATGAGGGGGAACTAGTACTTTCTCTAAAGTCTCCACAGGGATTCAGACATCCCTTCACCTTGTGAAATGAAAGACGATCCTGCATTCAAATCACTGCAGGGAAATCCGGCCTTATTTCGAGTCCGGGCATCTCAGTGTCCATTCCACTTTGGGCAGCAAACTCAGGGTCTCTCTTACATTCCTATAGCTGAGAAGCACCTCTTCTTGAGGTGCTGTAGAAAGTTGGCATTCATGTGAGTCGAACCCATGGAATCATCTCCACTCTCGAGATGATTTGTGTTACCCGGAGTTTTCTCGAGTTGCTGTGCTGAACTTGGTGTTCCTCTAGAGTTGGGAGGGTGTTCCCGGTTTATTTCCGGAGTTGATTAAGGAAAGAAAACCACTTGTTGTGTTTGATGTTGACAGCGGAATGGCTCTGGATCTAATGCAGGGGATTCAGGCCTCATCTCGAGATGATTTGAGGGTACACAGAATGCTTTCATGCTGCTGTTGTGACTTCTGGGTCCCTCTATACTTGTGTCAGTGTTCTTGTGGACTCTCTGGAGTTCCATCAAGGAAGTCAAGGCTCCTTTCTTTTTGACGAGAAACACGAAATTACTCTACAATCTATGAATGGGAATCGAGCCTCTTCTCACAGCGCGGGCAAGTTTCATGGTTTATCTCGAGTTGCAGCAGGAAGCATGGGAATATTCTCGAGTGAAGATGGGGATGGCCCTTCAAAACTCGGGTTTGTTCATCGACGTCAGGACTCCTGTCTGGTTGCTTGGGACACGTCGGTATTCTCCTCGACGCTTTGCAGGGCATTAGGGACGCCTCTCGAGGTGAGGCGTGAGACCCAGGTTCGCTTTCCAGTTGCCACAGGGATATTGGAATTCCTGTCAATTTTCAAGCGGACTCAGGCCTCGTCACCTTTTGAAACATTGAACTCATTGAACTCGGGGTTCCTTTCGCGTTGTCAAAGGGATGTGTGGCATCCCGAGATGAGGCGGTGAACTAGGGCTTTCTCTAGGGTCTCCACAGGGATTCAGACATCCCTTCATCTTGTGAGATGAAAGATGAGCCTGCATTCAAGTCACTGCAGGGAAATCCGGCCTTATTTCGAGTCAGGGCACCTTGGTGCCCGTTCTTCTTGAGGCAGCAAACTCAGATTATCCCTCTCATACTTACTGCTTAAAGATGCCTCATTTTAAGGTGCTTGTGGAATGTCTTCATTCCTCTTGACACGATTCCAGGGAATCCGCTCTCATCTTGAGATGATTTCGGGTACACGGAGATTTTATCGAGTTACGGTACTGACCTTGGTGTTCTTCTAGACTTTGGTTGTTGTTTTCGGGGAATCTCTGGAGTTGCCTGAAGGAAGTTAAGCCCCTTGTCGTGTTTGATGGGGAATGTGGGATGGCTCGGGAGCCAAAGCAGGGCAATTGGGCCTCATCATGAGTTGATTTCGGGTACACGGATCTCTTTCGTGTTGCTGCGGTGACCTCAGGGCCCCTATAGACTTGTGACAGTGTTCTTCAGGATTCTCTGGTGTTCCATCCAGGAAGTCCAGGCTCCTTTGGTGTTTGATATGGAACACGGATTTGCTCTGCATGCTTTGCAGGGGAATGGAGCCTCAACCGTTGGCGAGGGGGAAGTTTCATGGTTTTTCTTGAGTTGTTGCAGGAAACTGGTGTATATTCCTGAGTCAGGATGGGGATGGCCCTTCAAAACCCGTGTTCGTTCTGCGACGTCAGCACTCCTGTCTAGTTGCGAGGGACACATCGGAATTTTCCTCGAGGCTTGGCATGGCAATAGGCACGCCTCTTGAGGTGAGGAGGGAGTCCCAGGGTTCCTTTCCAGGTGCCACAGGCATATTGGGATTCTTATCAATTTTCAAGAGGAGTCAGGCATCGTGTTCTTTTGAAGCACTGAAATCCGTGTTCCTTTAGATTTGTCAAAGCTATGTGAGGCCTCTTGTCCAGATGAGGCGGGGAACTAGGGCTTTCTCTAGGGTCTCCACAGGGGATTCAGACATCCCTTCATCTTGTGAGATGAAAGCCGAGCCTGCATTCAAGTCAGTGCAGGGCAATCCGACCATATTTCGAGTCATGACATCTCGGGGTCCATTCCTACTTTAGGCAACAAACTCCGGGTCCCTCCTACATGCTTATAACTCAGAGTCGTCTCCGCTTGAGGTGCTTATGAAAAGCTGGCTTTCCTCTTTTGTCAAATCCAGGGAATCTGCTGTCCTCTCGAGATGATTTGGGGTACATGGAACTTTTCTCGATTTGATGTACTAAACTTGATGTTCTTCTAGACTTGAGATGGTGTTCTCGGGGAATCTCTGGAGCTGCCCAAAGGAAGTCCAGCCACTTGTCTTGTTTGATGGGGAACGCGGGATGGCTCTGCAGACAATTCAGGAGAATGTGGACTCATCTCGAGTTGAATTGGGGAACACGTAGTTCTTTCATGTTACTGCGGTGACGTCAGGGTGCCTGTAACTTGGGACAGTGTTCTTGAGGACTGTCTGGAGTTCCATTCAGGAAGTCCAGGCTCCTTTCATGTTTAATGTGGAACAAGGAATTGCTCTGCACCCAATGCAGGGGAATAGGACCTCATCTGGCGGCGAGAGGGAATTCTCACCTTTTTCCTCGAGTTGCGGCGGGAACCTGGGGTATATTCTCGAGTTGGGACTTGGATGGCCGTTCAAAACTCGAGTTTTTTCAGCGAAGTCAGGACTCATGTCTAGTTGCAAGGGACACCTCGAGATTCTCATCGAGGCTTGGCAGGGCAATAGGGATGCCTCTTTAGCTGAGACTTGAGACCCAGGGCCCCTTTCAGTTCCCACAGTGATTGTCGGATTCCTATCACTTTTTAAGAGGAATCAGGTTTGTTGTCCTTTTGACGCATTGAACTCCAAGTTCCTCTCAAACTTTCAAGGGGATGTGAGGCCTCCTGTCGAGATAAGGCGGGAACTAGGGCTTTATCTAAGGTCTCCACAGGGGTTCACACATCCCTTCATCTTGGGAGATGAACGACTAGCCTGGATTCAAGTCACTGGCGGGAAATCCACCCATATTTCGAGTCACGGCATCTCGGTGTTCATTCCACTTGAGACAGCAAACACAGGGTCCCTCTCACATACCTATAGCTAAGACAGGCCTCTTGTTCAGGTGCTTGTGGAAAGTTGCATTTCTCTTGAGTTAAAAATTGAGAATCAGCTCTCATCTCGAGATGATTTGTGGTACCCGAAGCTTTCCTTGAGTTGGTGTGCTGAACTTGGTGTTCCTCTGGACTATATTTTACTTTTCTATAGCAACCATGAAATATCTTGCATGTTAGCATTTTATAGATCATTGAACATATTTATCAAATCATATTATATTGTATATACATTCATTCCAATACAAATACATATTTATATTCATTAACAGCTCAAAATCACTTCATCTCTTCTGCAAGAAAATCCCCTTGTAAGAGTAAGCCATTGTTCAGCAATTAACGCTTTAAAATCCTGATTCCTTTGGAAATGACCCAGGGATTCAACAAATTTCTACTACTTATTTCAGCAAAACTCCAGCAACCTAAGTCACTGTGATCCCAGGAGACCACTCCAGATTATATAGAATAGATCATTTAATCAAAAATACAATTCTTTTTAGTAGAGCTTATCAAAATCTTTTCATCTCATATATATATATATATATATATATATATATATATATATATATATAGAGAGAGAGAGAGAGAGAGAGAGAGTTACCTTCTTTTTGCCAATCTTATCTTACCCCAAACCAAGGCATAACAAAAGTATTTTATAATGTTGATGACTCAAGACCTGTCCCTACTAGATTAACAAATAATTATATTGAAATCACATTCATAATTAAATAATGATTATACCCAACTGTGAACACCCTTCGATTCATGTAAAGCTGAATCCAAGTAGAGTCTATTAATTCCACACTATCTAAAAAAAAAAACATACATTGAGACATAGATAACTTTAGATACATAGACATAGTTCTCCTTATGAAATTTGAAATATCTTTTTTTATTTATTTATTTTGAGCTCCACCAGTTTGCTCATTACTGGAGTCTTAGATAGAGTGGGTTGCGTATCCCCAGGACATGATAAGAGTTAACTTAAGGTTTTTTGTTAGACCTATTTTTGTTTCCCAGGCAGAACTGGAGTTCTGAAAAAAAAAATATTTTAACAAGTTAACCTTTCCTTTACTACACATGTATCAAGTACCGGTTTTGTAATTTCGATAAAAATTTTGTTTTCATCAGTTTCCACTGGAGTCTAAAGTATATCATAGCCATTCAGTGTCAAAAATATCCTTTCTCCTTTTTGTAGCTATAGTATATTATTAATGCTATATGCCTGAGGGAATTTTTGCACATAGGACGTAAAGCCTTGACTACAAAATTTTGACAAATGCTAGGACTATTATGGAGACGGCAATGGAACCCTATTTCAGTACTCTTGTCTGGAGAATCTCAGGCTTAGGGGACCCTGGTGGGCTGACATCTATGGGGTCACATAGAGTAGGACATGACTGAAGTGACTTAGCAGCAGCAGTAGCAGGATTTCTAAGCATACACTGAGGTAACATAGTCTACTGAAATCTTTTATGAGGCCCGATATGATTAGGATAAGGGAGAGAGAAAGTTAGTCTCTGCCGGTCTCAAAGGTGTAAAGGCATATAAAAAACTCAATCTTGTGTATCAGTAATAATAATGTGCGAATTTTGAGGAATAGTAATGGTATCTCAGGTTGCAATGCAGTCCCAGGTTTCAAAAAAGAATTAACTATTTTAAACTCTGTTAAGATACACCATTTGTTATATTTCCTTTGTATAACAAAAAGAGGAGAGTTCCAAAAAGAGCAAGATTCTTCAATATGTTTCCATTTTAATTGTGTGTTTAGAAGTTCTTTAGTAGCTTGTAATTTTTCTTTTGTAAGGGGCCATTGCTTTGTCTTAATAGGCTCATAAACTTTCTCAGTTATTTTAATAACTGTTTTGTTTGTAAAAAGAGCAGTGGCCCCTAGGAAAAATGTGGAATGCATACCTGAGCTTGCCATTGCATAAGTAAGTCCCTTCTTATTAGATTAAGGGATGCATCTATCACATAAGGTCTTAATGTTGTAGGTTGGCCTTTTGGTCTATCATATGTGAAGATTTGAATATTTTGACAAATTTCTTGTAATTTGGCTGGAGAAATTCCTGAAATTTGGCAAGAGACCTTTTGTATAGGTCAGGATTTGGGCCAAAATAGTTTGGAAATGATAATATTAGACCCATTGCTGAGGGGTCCAGAAAATCTTTTACCATTAATTTTGATATTTCTATTTGGTCAGACATATTTAAATAACAATGACGTCCATAAGGATTGTTTTTGATGTGTATTACTAAATCTGCCTTTCGGTACATTAGTGGAGAAGTTAATAGAAGAGTAAGGCAAAAGAAGTAATTGAGCAATTTTGTCCCCCCTTTTGAATTGCCATAGAATCTGAGCTGACATCATAATTTGAATTTCTCCTTTATAATTTGAATCAATTATTCCACGCTGAACAGTAATTCCTTTAGAAGCCAAATTAGATCAGCCCTGTAAAAGACTGAAGGATTATGGGGGCAGGGGTCCATAAACTCCAGTAGGTACTCTAGAAGGGACTGCTTAAGGGTAAAGGAAAAAATCATTTAGGGCTGGTATATTAATGGCAGCACTGCTGGACGTTGAGGGTTTGAGGGAAAAGGTAGAATTTGCCCCTCTTTTTTGTTGTAGGGGACCTTGGATGTCCCAACTTTGGAGTTCCTTGGAATAGGTTTTCCTTCAATATCAAATTTAAATTTACTGTCTTTGGCGCAGTGCATTCCTCTGTGGCAGCAAGGGCAAATTTTTGGAGGCTATTTATTAGACTTCGTAGGGCAGTCCCTTTTTAAACGGTTTTTATCTCCACATGTAAAGCATCCTTCATTTCTCTTTTTAAAAGGTTGTAGCACTGTTTCAGCTAGTATTTGCATCTTTTAAGTTTTTGATCCTAAATTGTGACAAGCCTTTAAATAATCAATAATAATCCTAGTCTGACAAATTGCAGCTATAGATCTTTGACATTTCTGATATTCATTCTCATAAGCAAGTTAATTCTCTAGCTGTTCTTTTGGTTTCTTCTCCCATTACAGTATGGGAAATAGCATCTTCTAGACTAGCTTAAAAATTAATGTAACTTTTCATTAGGTTCCAACAAAGAGACTTTTGGTGTTGCATCTGTTGGCAGAGGAGAAGCATTTCGAGCAGCCAGGGCAGGGCCAGCAAGAAAATTTTGAGATATTTTGTATTGTTTTAATTGAGCCTTCTGTAAACTTTAATCATTTAATATATATGTATATAATAAGTGTTTTGTCTGTTGCTGAATATTGGAAGGGCTAGAATATACCTTGAAATGGCAGAATTACAGGTTTAATAAGAGCCCATAGGGGCTAGAGATCAATTGGAATAGTTTTTCCTTGTTTGGCTGCTCATTTAACATTTTCTTTGACCCGGAGCCATATTTATAAGTCAAAACTGCATTTATCAGGAACCTAAGGATTATGTTCATCTACTGTTTGAAGGCAAGCCTCTATTAAATGACGTGAAACCAGAAGTCCCTGAAATGTAAAGGAGTTGTGAAGTAAAGTAGCAAAATAATGAGTCTGGCCGGCCTTTTAACCCATGCCTTAGTATTTACAGACCTCAATAGGTCCATGAGTCACTCCACCCGATATACCACGTATACCAGTGTCCCTGTTCTTTGGCCACATTTGCTGGCGTCCTTTAATGGACCGGAACCTTGTGGTATGGAGTTGGCGATCAGAAAATAAAAGAGAGAAGGAGGCTGATATCCCTTGGTTTACACAGAGGACCAGTATTGTCCTTGACACAGGGCTTGCATCACCTCTCTAATGGAGCAAAGGTGCTTTAAAGATTTATCTATGAGTATACACAGGCTGCAGTAAAAGGTTCTTTCAGAAATGATAGAATTCAGCAAACCAAACAAACTGTAAAGGTTACCTTGGGAACAAGGAGTAATGTTAGTTACAAGGTCAGGAGACAATCCATATCTCAAGAAAGGGGAAGGGGACTAAGCAGTTTTGTCTTAAAGAGTTGCTCTGCTGAACTTGGTGTTCCTCTGGACTTTGGACGGTTTTCTTGGGGATTCTCTGTTGTTGTTTGAAGCAAGTCAAGCCACTTCTCGTGTTTGATGGAGAATTTGGGATGGTTCTGGAGTCAATGCAGGGAAATCTAGACTCATCTCGAGTTGATTTGCGCAGCACGGAGCCTTTCGTGTTGCTGCGGTGACATCAGGGTCCCTCTAGACTTGTGACTGTGTTCCTGGGCACTCTCTGAAGTTCCATCCAGAAAGTCGAGACTCCTTCATGTTTGATGGGGAACAGGGTATTGCTCTGCATGCAATGCAGGGGAATCGGGCCTCATCTGGCGGAGAGGAGGAAGTCTCGTGGTTTTTCTCGAGTTGCGGCGGGAACCTGGGGTATATTTCGTGTTAGGATGTGGATGGTCCTTCAAAAGTCGTGTTTATTCAGCGATGTCAGGACTCATGTCTAGTTTCCAGGGACACATCTGAATTCTCCTCGAGGCTTGGCAGGGCAAAAGGGAACCCTCTGTCGGTGAGACTTGGGAACCAGGTTCCCTTTCCAGGTGCCACAGGGATATTGGGATTTCTGTCAATTTTCAATAGGATTCAGGCATCGTCTCCTTTGGAAGCATTGAACCCGAAGTTCCTTTCGAGGTTTCAAAGGAATGTGAGGCATCATGTCGAGATGAGGCGGGGAAATAGTGCTTTTCTCTAAAGTCTCCACAGGGGATTCAGACATCCCTTCACCTTCTGAAAAGAAAGACGATCCTGCATTCAAATCACTGCAGGGAAATCTGGCCTTATTTCGAGTCAGGGCTTCTTGGTGTCCATGCCACTTGAGGCAGCAAACTCAGGGTCCCTCCCTCTTACCTATTTTGCTCAGAGAAGCCTCCTCTTGAGGGTGATTGTGAAAAGTTGGCATCCTCTCTTGTCAAAGCCAGGGAATCATACTCTCCTCTCGAGATGATTTGGGGTACAAGGAAATTTTCTCGAGTTGCTGTGCTGAACTTGATATTCCTCTAGACTTCACTGGTGTTCTCGGGGAATCTCTGGAGTTGCCCAAAGGAATTCAAGCCACTGGTCGTGTTTGATGGGGAACGGGGGATGGTTCTGGATCAATGCAGGGAGAATCTGGACCTCATCACGAGTTGAATTGGGGAACACATAGCTCTTTCATGTTGCTGCAGTGACCTCAGGGTCCCTCTAAATTTGTGACAGTGTTCTTGGGGACTCTCTGGAGTTCCATCAAGATAGTCAAGGCTCCTTACGTGTTTGATGTGAAACAAGGAATTTTCTGCCCCATGCAGGGGAATGGGCCTCATCTGGCAGCAAGGGGGAAGACTCATGGTTTTTCTCGAGTTGAGGCGGGAACCTGGGGTATATTCTCGAGTTAGGACGGGGATGGCCCTTCAAAACTCGTGTTTGTTCAGCGAATTCGGGACTCATGTCTAGTTGCAAGGGACACCTCAGAATCTCATCGAGGCTTGGCAGGGCAATAGGGACGCCTTTCGAGGTGAGGACTTGAGACCCAGGGTCCCTTTCAGTAGCCACAGTAATGATTGTCGAATTCCTATCAATTTCAAGAGGAGTCAGGCATCGTCACGTTTTGAAGCATTGAACTCCAAGTTCCTCTCGAATTGTCAAGGGGATGTGAGGCATTCCTGTCGAAATGAGGCGGGGAACTAGGGCTTTCTCTAAAGTCTCCACAGGGGATTCAGACATCCCTTCATCTTGTGAGATGAAAACACGAGCCTGGATTCAAGTCACTGCAAGGAAATCCACGGCCATATTTCGAGTCAGGGCTTCTCGGTGTATCATTCCACTTGAGGCAGCAAACTCAGGGTCCCTCTCACACACCTATTGCTGAGAGAATCTTCTCTTGAGGGGCTTGTGGAAAGTTGGCATTACTCTTGAGTCTAGTGCAGGGAATCAGCTCTCATCTCGAGCATGATTTGTGGTCCACGGAGCATTCCTCGAGTTGTTCTGCTGAACTTCGTATTCTTCTAGCTTGGCACATTGTTCTCGGGGAACTTCTGGAGTTGCCTAAAGGAAGTCTAGCCACAGGTCCTGTTTGACGGTGAACGGGGGATGTCTCTGGAGTCAATACCAGGAGAATCGGCCCAAATCTCGAGTAGATTTGTGGTGCATGGAGCTCCTTAACTTTGCAGGGGTGACCTCAGGGACCCTCTAGACTTGTGACAGTGATCTTGGGCACTCTCTCGCGATCTGTCAAGCAAGTCGAGGCTCCATACGTGCTTCATGGGATCACGGAATTGCTCTGCATGCAATGCAGGAGAATCGGGCCTCATCTCCCTTCGAGGGGAAAAGTCTCATGGTTTTTCTCGAGTTGCGGCAGGGACCTGGGGTATATTCTTGAGTTAGGACGGGGATGGCCCTTCAAAACACATGTTTGTTCAGCGACGTCGGGACTCCTGTCTAGTTATGAGGGAACCCAAGGAATCTCTGCGAGGCTTGGCAGGCAAAAGGGACGCTTCTCGAGGTGAGGCGGGAGACACAGGGTCCCTTTCCAGTAGCCACAGAAATATTGGGATTCCTCTCAATGTTCAAGAGAAGTCAGGCATCGTCACTTTTGGAAGCAGTGAACTCTATGTGCCTCTCGAGGTGTCAAAGGCATGTGAGGCATTCCGTCGAAATGAGGCGGGAAACTTGGGCTTTCTCTAGGGACTCCACAGTTGATTCAGACATCCCTTCTCCTTGTGAGATGAAAGATGAGCCTGTATTCAAACCACTGCAAGGAAATCTGGCCTCCTTTCGAGTCAGGGCTTCTCAGTGTATATTCCACTTGAGGCAGCAAACTCAGGGTCCTCCCTCCCTCAAACCTATTGCTGAGAGAAGCCTTCTCTTGAGCGGCTTGTGGAAGGCTGGCATACGTCTTGCGTCTAGGCCAGGGAATCAGCTCTCATCTCGAAACGATTTGGGGTTCAAGGAGAATTCCTCGAGTTGCTGTGCTGAACTTGCTGTTCCTCTAGACTTGGGACGTTGTGTTCAGGGAATCTCTGGAGTTGCCTTAAGGTAGTCAGGCCATTGGTCGTGTTTGATGGGGAATGGGAGATGGCTCTGGAGTCAATGCAGCGGAATCGGACCTCATCTCGAGTTGATTTGGGTTACATGGAGCTCTTTCGCGTTGCTGGGTGACCTGAGGGTCCCTCTAGACGTGTGACAGTGTTCTTGGGGACGCAATCAAGATCCGTCAAGCAAGTCGATGCTCCTTATATGCTTAATGGGATACACGGAATTGTTCTGCATGCAATGCAGGAGAATCGGGCCTCATCTCACTTCTAAGGGGAACGTCTCATGGTTTTCCTTGACTTGAGGCAGGGGACCTGGGGTATATTCTCGAGTTACGGAGGGGATGGCCCCTCAGAACACGTGTTTGTTCAGTGACGTCGGGACTCAAGTCTAGTTACGAGGGACACCTCAGGAATATCTGCGAAGGCTTGGCAGGGCAAAAGGGACGCTTCTCGAGGTGAGGCGGGAGAGACCCAGTGTCCCTTTCCAGTAGCCACAGAAATATTGGGATTCCTCTCAATTTTCAAGAGAAGTCAGGCATCTTCACTTTTGGAAGCAATGAACTCTGCGTGCCTCTCGAGGTGTCAAAGGCATGTGAGGCATTCCGTCGAAATGAGGCAGGGACCTCGGGCTTTCTCTCGGGACTCCACAGCTGATTCAGACATCCCTTCTCCTTGTGAGATGAAAGATGAGCCTGTATTCAAGCCACTGCAAGGAAATCCGGCCTCCTTTCGAGTCAGGGCTTCTCGGTGTATATTCCACTTGAGGCAGCAGACTCAGGGTCCCTCCCTCACACCTATTGCTGAGAGAAGCCTCCTCTTGAGTGGCTTGTGGAAGCTTGGCATACGTCTTGCGTCTAACCCAGGGAATCAGCTCTCATCTCGACACGATTTTGGGGAAAAGGAGCATTCCTCGAGTTGCTCTGCTGAACTTGGTGTTCCTCTAGACTTGAGACGGTGTTCTCGGGGAATCTCTGGAGTTGCGTAAAGGACGTCAGGCCACTGGTCTTTTTGATGGGAATGGGGGATGTCTCTGGAGTCAATACAGGAGAATCGGGCCTCATCTCGAGTTGATTTCGGGTACATGGAGCTCCTTCGCGTTGCTGGGGTGACCTCAGTGTCCCTCTAGACGTGTGACAGTTATCTTGGGCACTTTCTCGAGATCTGTCAAGCACGTCGAGGCTCCTTACATGCTTATGAGGATCACAGAATTGCTCTGCATGCAATGCAGTAGAATTCGGCCTCATCTCGCTTCGAGAGGAAAGTTTCCTGGTTTTTCTCGAGTTGCAGGGGGGAACTGGGGTATATTCTTGAGTTAGGGGCGGGGATGGCATTTCAAAACGCGTGTTTGTTTAGCGATGTCGGGACTCAAGTCTAGTTTCGAAGGACACCTCACGAATCTCTGCGAGGCTTGCAGGCAAAACGGACGCTTCTCCAGGTGAGGCGGGAGACCCAGGGTCCCTTTCCATTAGCCACAGAAATATTGGGATTCCTCTCAATGTACAAGAGAAGTCAGGCATTGTCACCTTTTGGAAGCAGTGAACTCCGCGTGCCTCTCGAGGTGTCAAAATCATGTGAGGCATTCCGTCAAATGAGGCGGGAACTTGGGCTTTCTCTAGGGACTCCACAGGGGATTCAGACATCCCTTCTCCTTATGAGATGAAAGATGATCCTGTATTCAAGCCACTGCAAGGAAATCTGGCCTCCTTTCGAGTCAGGGCTTCTTGGCATATATTCCACTTTAGGGAGCAGACTCAGGGTCCCTCCCTCACACTTATTGCTGAGAGAAACCTTCTCTTGATTGGCTTGTGGAAGGTTGGCATACGTCTTGCGACTAGGCCAGGGAATCAGCTCTCATCTCGAGACGATTTGAGGTTCAAGGAGCATTCCTCGAGTTGCTGTGCTGAACTTGCTGTTCCTCTAGGCTTAGGACGGTGTTCTCAGGGAATCTCTGGAGTTGCCTTAAGGTAGTCAGGCCACTGGTCGTGTTTGATGGGGGACGGGGGATGCTCTGGAGTCAATACAGGAGAATTGGGCCTCATCTCGAGTTGATTTGGGGTAGATGAAGCTCCTTCGCGTTGCTGGGGTGACCTCAGTGTCCCTCTAGACGTGTGACAGTGTTCTTGGGGCCATCTCTCAAGATCTGTCAAGCAAATCGAGGCTCCTTACATGCTTTATGAGGATCACAGAATTGCTCTGAATGCAATGCAGGAGAATCGGGCCTCATCTCGCTTGAGGGGAAAGTCTCATGGTTTTTCTCGAGTTGCGGCGGGGACCTGGGTTATTCTTGAGTTAGGGCGGGGATGGCCCTTCAAAATGCGTGTTTGTTCAGTGATGTCGGGACTCCTGTCTAGTTATCGAGGGACACCTCAGGAATCTCTGCGAGGCTTGGCAGGAAAAAAGGGACGCTTCTCGAGGTGAGGCGGGAGATGCAGTGTCCCATTCCAGTAGCCACAGAAATATTGGGATTCCTCTCAATGTACAAGAGGAGTCAGGCATCGTCACTTTTGGAAGCAGTGAACTGGGCGTGCATCTCGAGGTGTCAAAATCATGTGAGGCATTCCGTCGAAATGAGGCGGGGACCTTGGGCTTTCTCTAGGGACTCCACAGGGGATTCAGACATCCCTTCTCCTTGTGAGATGAAAGATGAGCCTGTATTCAAGCCTCTGAAAGGAAATCCGTCCTCCTTTCGAGTCAGGGCTTCTCGGTGTATATTCCACTTGAGGCAGCAAACTCAGGGTCCTTCCCTCACACTTATTGCTGAGAGATAAGCCTTCTCTTGAGCGGCTTGTGGAAGGTTGGCATACGTCTTGCATCTAGGCCACGGAATCAGCTCTCATCTAGAGACGATTTGGGGTTCAAGGAGCATTCCTCGAGTTGCTGTGCTGATCTTGCTGTTCCTCTATACTTCGGACGGTGTTCTCAGGGAATCTCTGGAGTTGCCTAAAGTAATCAGGCCACTTGTCGTGCTTGATGGGGAATGGGTGATGGCTCTGGAGTCAATGCAGCGGAATCGGGCCTCATCTCGAGTTTATTTGGGGTAAATATAGCTCTTTCGCGTTGCTGGGATGACCTCAGCGTCCCTGTAGACGTGTGACAGTGTTCTTGGGGACTCTCTCGATATCCGTAAAGCAAGTTGATGCTCCTTACATGCTTGATGGGTATCACGGAATTGCTCTGCATGCAATACAGGAGAATCGGTCCTCATCTCGCTTCGAGGGGGAAAGTCTCATGGTTTTTCTCGAGTTGAGGCGGGGACCTGGGTATATTCTCGAGTTATGGCAGGGATGGCCCCTTCAAAACACGTGTTTGTTCAGCGACGTCGGGACTCAAGTCTAGTTGCGAAGAGGGACCCCTCAGGAATCTCTGCGAGGCTTGGCAGGGCAAAAGGGATGGTTCTCGAGGTGAGGCGGGAGACCCAGTGTCCCTTTCCAGTAGCCACAGTAATATTGCGATTCCTCTCAATGTTCAAGAAGAGTCAGGCATCGTCACTTTTGGAAGCAGTGAACTCCGCGTGCCTCTCGAGGTGTCAAAATCATGTGAGGAATTCTGTCGAAATGAGGCGGGGACCTCGGGCTTTCTCTACGGACTCCACAGGGATTCAGACAACCTTCTCCTTGTGAGATGAAAGATGAAGCCTGTATTCAAGCCACTGCAAGGAAATCCGGCCTCCTTTCGAGTCATGGCTTCTCGGTGTATATTCCACTTGAGGCAGCAAACTCAGGATCCTGCCCTCACAACTATTGCTGAGAGAAGCCTCCTCATGAGGGGCTTTGGATGTTTGGCTTAAGTCTTGCATCTAGGCCAGGGAATCAGCTCTCATCTCGAGCAATTTGGGTCCACGGAAAAACATTCATCAAGTTGTTCTGTGCTAAACTTGGTGTTCTCTAGACTTGGCACGGTGTTCTCGGGGAATCTCTGGAGTTGCCTAAAGGAAGTCAGGCCACATGTCCTCTTTGATGGGGAACGGGGGATGGCTCTGGATTCAATACAGGAGTATCGGGCTCATCTCCAGTTGATTTGGGGTACATGGAGCTCCTCCTTGTTGCTAGGGTGACCTCTGGGTCCCTCTAGACGTGTGACACTGTTCTGGGGTACTCTCTCGAGATCCGTCAAGCAAGTCAAGGCTCCAAACATGCTTTATGGGGATCACGGAATTGCTCTGCTTGCAATGCAGGAGAATCGGGCCTCATCTCGCTTCGAGGGGAAAGTCTCATTGTTTTTCCGAGTTGCGGTGGGGACCTGGGTTATATTCTCGAGTTACGGCGGGGATGGCCCTTCAAAACGCATGTTTGTTCAGCGACGTCGGAACTCCTGTCTAGTTATGAGGGACACCTCTGGAATCTCTGCGAGGCTTGGCAGGCAAAAGGGTTCTTCTCGAGGTGAGGCGGGAGACCCAGGGTCCCTTTCCAGTAGCCACAGAAATATTGGGATTCCTCTCAATGTACAAGAGAATTCAGGCATCGTCACGTTTGGAAGCAGTGAACTCCGCGTGCCTCTGGAGGTGTCAAAGGCATTTGAGGCATTCTGTCGAAATGAGGCGGGGACCTTGGGCTTTCTCTAGGGACTCTACAAGGGATTCAGACATCCCTTCTCCTTGTGAGATGAAAAATGAGCCTATAATCAAGCCACTGCAAGGAAATCCGGCCTCCTTTTGAGTCAGGGGTTCTCGGTGTATATTCCACTTGAGGCAGCAAACTCAGGGTCCCTCCCTCACACCTATTGCTGAGAGAGGCCTCCTCTTGAGTGGCTTTTGGAAGCTTGGCATATGTCTTGCCTCAAGGCCAGGGAATCAGCTCTCATCTCGAGACGATTTGGGAAAAGGAGCATTCCTCGAGTTGCTGTGCTGAACTTGGTGTTCCTCTAGACTTGACACGGTGTTCTCGGGGAATCTCTGGAGTTTCCTAAAGGAGTCAGGCCACTGGTCGTGTTTGATGGGAACTGGGGATGGCTCTGGAGTCAATACAGGAGAATCGGGCCTCATCTCGAGTTGATTTTGGGTACATGGAGCTCCTTCGCATTGCTGGGGTGACCTCAGTGTCCCTCTAGACGTGTGACAGTGTTCTTGGGTACTCTCTCGAAATCTGTCAAGCAAGTCGAGGCTCCTTACATGCTTTATGAGGATCACGGAATTGCTCTGCATGCAATGCAGGTGAATGGGGACTCATCTCGCTTCGAGGGGAAGTCTCATGGTTTTTCTCGAGTTGCGGCGGGGACCTGGGGTATATTCTTGAGTTACGGCGGTGATGGCCCTTCAAAACGCGTGTTTGTTCAGTGATGTCGGGACTCCTGTCTAGTTATGAGGGACACCTCAGGAATCTTTGCGAGACTTGGCAGGGCAAAAGGGATGCTTCTCGAGGTGAGGCGGGAGACCCAGGGTCCCTTTCCAGTAGCCACAGAAATATTGGGATTCCTCTCAATGTTCAAGAGAAGTCAGGCATCGTCACTTTTGGAAGCAGTGAACTCCGCGTGCCTCTCGAGATGTCAAAGGCATGTGAGGCATTCCGTCGAAATGAGGCGGGGACTTGGGCTTTCTCTAGGGACTCCACAGGGATTCAGACATCCCTTCTCCTTGTGAGATGAAAGATGAGCCTGTATTCAAGCCACTGCAAGGAAATCCGCCTCCTTTCGAGTCAAGCTTCTGGTGTATATTCCACTTGAGGCAGCAAACTCAGGGTCCCTCCCTCACACCTATTGCTGAGAGAAGCCTCCTCTTGAGGGGCTTGTGGAAGGTTGGCATACGTCTTGCGGCAAGGCCAGGGAATCAGCTCTCATCTTGAGACGATTTGGTGTACAAAGGAGCATTCCTCGAGTTGCTGTGCTGAACTTGGTGTTCCTCTAGACTTGGACGGTGTTCTCGGGGAATCCTGGAGTTTCCTAAAGGTAGTCAGGCCACTGGTCGTGTTTGATGGGGAACGGGGGATTGCTCTGGAGTCAATGCATCGGAATCGGACCTCATCTCGAGTTGATTTGGGTACATGGAGCTATTTTGCTTTGCTGGGGTGACCTCAGGGTCCCTGTAGACATGTGACAGTGTGCTTGGGAACTCTCTCGAGATCCGTCAAGCAAGTCGATGCTCCTTACATGCTTAATGGGTATCACGGAATTGTTCTGCATGCAATATGCAGGAGAATCGGTCCTCATCTCGCTTCGAGGGGAAGTCTCATGGTTTTTCTCGAGTTGAGGCGGGGACCTGGGGTATATTCTCGAGTTAAGGCGGGGATGGCCCTCTCAAAACGCGTGTTTTTCAGTGACGTCGGGACTCATGTCTAGTTTGCGAGGAACACCTCAGGAATCTCTGGAGGCTTGGCAGGGCAAAAGGGATGCTTCTCGAGGTGAGGCGGGAAACCAGGGTCCCTTTCCAGTAGCCACAGTAATATTGGATTCCTCTCAATGTTCAAAAGAGTCAGGCATCGTCACTTTTGGAAGCAGTGAACTCTGCGTGCTTCTCGAGGTGTCAAAGGCATGTGAGGCATTCCGTCAAAATGAGGCGGGGACCTCGGGCTTTCTCTACGGACTCCACAGCTGATTCAGACATCCCTTCTCCTTGTGAGATGAAAGATGAGCCTGTATTCAAGCCACTGCAAGGAAATCTGGCCTCCTTTCGAGTCAGGGCTTCTCGGTGTATATTCCACTTGAGGCAGCAAATTCAGGGTCCCTCCCTCACACCTATTGCTGAGAGAAGCCTGCTCTTGAGGGGCTTGTGGATGGTTGGCATACGTCTTGCTTCTAGGCCAGGGAATCAGCTCTCATCTCCAGGCGATTTGGGTCAAAGGAACATTCCTCGAGTTGTTCTGCTGAACTTGGTATTCCTCTAGCTTGGCACATTGTTCTCAGGGAATCTCTGGAGTTGCCTAAAGGAAGTCAGCCACTGGTCCGTTTGATGGGGAATGGGGGATGGCTCTGGATTCAATACAGGAGAATCGGGCCTCATCTCGAGTTGATTTGGGTGTGCATGGAACACCTTCACGTTGTTGGGGTGACCTCCGTGTCCCTCTAGACTTGTGACAGTGTTACCTGGGGCACTCTCTCGAGATCCCTCAAGCAAGTCGAGGCTCCTTACATGCTTGATGGGGATCACGGAATTGCTCTGCATGCAATGCAGGAGAATCGGGCCTCATCTCGCTTCGAGGGGAAAGTCTCATGGTTTTTTTACCGAGTTGCAGTGGGGACCTGGATTATATTCTCGAGTTACGGCGGGGATGGCCCTTCAAAACGCGTGTTTGTTCAGCGACGTCGGGACTCCTGTCTAGTTATGAGGGACACCTCAGGAATCTCTGCGAGGCTTGGCAGGGCAAAAGCGCTTCTCGAGGTGAGGTGGGAGACCCAGGGTCCCTTTCCAGTAGCCACAGAAATATTGGGATTCCTCTCAATGTTCAAGAGAAGTCAGGCATCGTCACGTTTGGAAGCAGTGAACTCCGCGTGCCTCTCGAGGTGTCAAAGGCATTTGAGGCATTCGTCGAAATGAGGCGGGGACCTTGGGCTTTCTCTAGGGACTCCACAAGGGATTCAGACATCCCTTCTCCTTGTGAGATGAAAAGATGAGCCTGTATTCAAGCCACTGCAAGGAAATCGGCCTCCTTTGAGTCAGGGCTTCTCGGTGTATATTCCACTTGAGGCAGCAAACTCAGGGTCCCTCCCTCACACCTATTGCTGAGAGAAGCCTCCTCTTGAGGGGCTTGTGGAAGTTGGCATACGTCTTGCCTCTAAGCCAGGGAATCAGCTCTCATCTCGAGACGATTTGGGAAAAGGAGCATTCCTCGAGTTGCTTCTGCTGAATTTGGTGTTCCTCTAGACTTAAGACGGTGTTCTCGGGGAATCTCTGGAGTTTGCTAAAGGAGTCAGGCCACTGGTCGTGTTTGATGGGAACGGGGGATGTCTCTGGAGTCAATACAGGAGAATCGGGCCTCATCTCGAGTTGATTTGGGGTACATGGAGCTCCTCGCATTGCTGGGGTGACCTCAGTGTCCCTCTAGACGTGTGACAGTGTTCTTGGGCACTCTCTCGAGATCTGTCAAGCAAGCCGAGGCTCCTTACATGCTTTATGGGGATCACGGAATTGCTCTGCATGCAATGCAGGTGAATGGGACTCATCTCGCTTCGAGGGGGAAGTCTCATGGTTTTTCTCGAGTTGGGGCGGGGACCTGGGTGTATATTCTTGAGTTACGGCGGGGATGGCCCTTCAAAACGCGTGTTTGTTCAGCGACGTCGGGACTCCTGTCTAGTTATGAGGGACACCTCAGGAATCTTCTGCGAGGCTTGGCAGGGCAAAAGGGACGCTTCTCGAGGTGAGGCGGGAGACCCAGGGTCCCTTTCCAGTAGCCACAGAAATATTGGGATTCCTCTCAATGTTCAAGAGAAGTCAGGCATCGTCACTTTTGGAAGCAGTGAACTCTGCGTGCCTCTCGAGTGTCAAAGGCATGTGAGGCATTCCGTCGAAATGAGGCGGGGACCTCGCGCTTTCTCTTGGGACTCCACAGCTGATTCAGACATCCCTTCTCCTTGTGAGATGAAAGATGAGCCTGTATTCAAGCCACTGCAAGGAAATCCGGCCTCCTATCGAGTCAGGGATGCTCGGTGTATATTCCACTTGAGGCAGCAAACTCAGGGTCTCTCCCTCACACCTATTGCTTAGAGAAGCCTCCTCTTGAGGGGTTTGTGGATGGTTGGCATACGTCTTGCTTCTAGGCCATGGAATCAGCTCTCATCTCCAGGCAATTTGGGTCCACGGAGCATTCCTCGAGTTTGTTCTGCTGAACTTGGTATTCCTCTAGGCTTGGCACATTGTTCTCGGGGAACTTCTGGAGTTTCCTAAAGGAAGTCTAGCCAGAGGTCCTGTTTGATGGGGAACGAGGGATGGGTCTGGAGTCAATAAAGGAGAATCGGGACTCATCTCGAGTTGATTTGGGGTGCATGAAGCTTCTTCACGTTGCTGGGGTGACCTCAGGGTACCTCTAGACGTGTGATAGTGTTTCAGGGGTCTCTCTCGAGATCCGTCAAGCAAGTGGAGGCTCCATACATGCTTGATGGGGATCACGGAATTGCTCTGCATGCAATGCAGGAGAATCAGGCCTCATCTCGCTTCGAGGGGAAGTCTCATGGTTTTTCTCGAGTTGGGGCGGGGACCTGGGTTATATTCTTGAGTTACGGCGGGGATGGCCCTTCAAAACGTGTGTTTTCTTCAGTGATGTCGTGACTCCTGTCTAGTTATGAGGGACACCTCAAGAATCTCTGCGAGGCTTGGCAGGCAAAAGGGACGCTTCTCGAAGTGAGGCGGGAGACGCAGGGTCCCTTTCCAGTAGCCACAGAAATATTGGATTCCTCTCAATGTTCAAGAAGAGTCAGGCATCGTCACTTTTGGAAGCAGTGAACTCCGCGTGCCTCTCGAGGTGTCAAAGGCATGTGAGGCATTCTGTCGAAATGAGTCGGGGACCTTGGGCTTTCTCTAGGGACTCCACAGGGGATTCAGACATCCCTTCTCCTTGTGAGATGAAAGATGAGCCTGTATTCAAGCCACTGCAAGGAAATCCAGCCTCCTTTCGAGTCAGGGTTTCTCGGTGTATATTCCACTGGAGGCGAGCAAACTCAGGGTCCTCCCTCACACCTATTGCTGAGAGAAGCCTCCTCTTGAGGGGCTTGTGGAAGGTTGGCATACGTCTTGCGTCTAACCCAGGGAATCAGCGCTCATCTCGACATGATTTCGGGGGAAAAGGAGCATACCTCGAGTTGTGCTGTGCTAAACTTGGTGTTCCTCTAGACTTGAGACACATTGTTCTCGGGGAATCTCTGGAGTTGCGTAAAGGACGATAGCCACTGGTCGTCTTTGATGGGAACTGGGTATGGCTCTGGAGTCAATACAGGAGAATCGGGCCTCATCTCGATATGATTTTGTGTACATGGAGCTCCTTCGCATTGCTGGGGTGAGACCAGTGTCCCTCTAGACGTGTGACAGTGTTCTTGGGTACTCTCTCGAAATCTGTCAAGCAAGTCGAGGCTCCTTACCTGCTTTATGAGGATAACGGAATTGCTCTGCATGCAATGCAGGTGAATGAGGACTCATCTCGCTTCGAGGGGAAAGTCTTATGGTTTTTCTCGAGTTGCGGCGGGGACCTGGGGTATATCCTTGAGTTACGGCGGGGATGGCCCTTCAAAACGCGTGTTTGTTCAGCGACGTCGGGACTCCTGTCTAGTTATGAGGGACACCTCAGGAATCTTTGCGAGACCTGGCAGGGTAAAAGGGATGCTTCTCGAGGTGAGGCGGGAGACCCAGGGTCCCTTTCCAGTAGCCACAGAAATATTGAGATTCCTCTCAATGTTCAAGAGAAGTCAGGCATCGTCACTTTTGGAAGCAGTGAACTCCGCGTGCCTCTCGAGATGTCAAAGGCATGTGAGGCATTCTATCGAAATGAGGCGGGGACTTTGGGCTTTCTCTAGGGACTCCACAAGGGATTCAGACATCCCTTCTCCTTGTGAGATGAAACATGAGCCTGTATTCAAGTCACTGCAAGGAAATCCGGCCTCCTTTCGAGTCAGGGCTTCTCGGTGTATATTCCACTTGAGGCAGCAAAACTCAGGGTCCCTCCCTCACACCTATTGCTGAGAGAATCCTCCTCTTGAGGGGCTTTTGGAAGGTTGGCATACGTCTTGCGTCAAGGCCAGGGAATCAGCTCTCATCTTGAGGCGATTTGGGGTACAAGGAGCATTCCTAGAGTTGCTGTGCTGGACTTTCTGTTCCTCTAGACTTGGGACTGTGTTCTCGGGGAATCCTTGGAGTTTCCTAAAGGTAGTCAGGCCACTGGTCGTGTGTGATGGGGAACGGGGGATGGCTCTGGAGTCAATGCATCGGAATCGGACCTCATCTCGAGTTTATTTGGGGTACATGGAGCTCTTTCGCGTTGCTCGGGTGACCTCAGGGTCCCTGTAGACATGTGACAGTGTACTTGGGAACTCTCTCGATATCCGTCAAGCAAGTGGAGGCTCCTTACTTGCTTGATGGGTATCACGGAATTGTTCTGCATGCAATACAAGAGAATCGGTCCTCATCTCGCTTCGAGGGGGAAATCTCATGGTTTTTCTCGAGTTGAGGCAGGGACCTGGGTTTATATTCTCGAGTTAAGGCGGGGATGGCCCCTCAAAACACGTGTTTTTTGGTGACGTCGGGACTCATGTCTATTTGCGAGGAACACCTCAGGAATCTCTGGAAGGCTTTGCAGGGCAAAAGGGATGCTTCTCGAGGTGAGGCGGGAGACCCAGGGTCCCTTTCCAGTAGCCATAGTAATATTGCGATTCCTCTCAATGTTCAAGAAGAGTCAGGCATCGTCACTTTTGGAAGCAGTGAACTCCGCGTGCCTCTCGAGGTGTCAAAATCATGTGAGGCATTCCGTCGAAATGAGGCGGGGAACTCGGGCTTTATCTACGGACTCCACAGCTCATTCAGACAACCCTTCTCCTTGTGAGATGAAAGATGAGCCTGTATTCAAGCCACTGCAAGGAAATCCAGCCTCTTTCGAGTCATGGTTTCTCGTGTATATTCCACTTGAGGCAGCATACTCAGGGTCCCTCCCTCACACCTATTGCTGAGAGAAGCCTCCTCTTGAGGGCTTGTGGAAGGTTGGCATACGTCTTGCCTCTAAGCCAGGGAATCAGCTCTCATCTCGACGCGCGATTTCGGGGAAAAGGAGCATTCCTCGAGTTGCTGTGCTGAACTTGGTGTTCCTCTAGACTTGAGACGGTGTTCTCGGGGAATCTCTGGAGTTGCGTAAAGGACGTCAGGCCACTGGTCTTATTTGATGGGAACTGGGGATGGCTCTGGAGTCAATACAGGAGAATCTGGCCTCATCTCAATTTGATTTTGGGTACATGGAGCTCCTTCGCATTGCTGGTGTGATCTCAGTGTCCCTTTAGACGTGTGACAGTGTTGTTGGGTACTCTCTCGAGATCTTTCAAGCATGTCGAGGCTCCTTACATGCTTTATGAGGATCACGGAATTGCTCTGCATGCAATGCAGGTGAATGGGGACTCATCTCGATTCGAGGGGTAAGTCTCATGGTTTTTCTCGATTTGGGGCGGGGACCTGGGGTATATTCTTGAGTTACGGCGTGGATGGCCTTTCAAAACACGTGCTTATTCAGCAACATCGCGACTCTTGTCTAGTTATGAGGGACACCTCAGGAAACTCTGCGAGGCTTGGCAGGGCAAAAGGGACGCTACTCCAGGTGAGGCGGGAGACCCAGGGTCCCTTTCCAGTAGCCACAGAAATATTTGGATTCCTCTCAATGTTCATGAGAAGTCAGGCATCGTCACTTTTGGAAGCAGGTTACTCTGCGTGCCTCTCGATGTGTCAAAGGCATGTGAGGCACTCCGTCGAAATGAGGCGGGGACATCAGGCTTTCTCTCGGACTTCACTGCTGATTCAGACATCCCTTCTCCTTTTGAGATGAAAGATGAACCTGTATTCAAGCCACTGCAAGGAAATTCGGCCTCCGTTGGAGTCAGGGCTTCTCGGTGTATATTCCACTTCAGGTATCAAATTTAGGGTCCCGCCCTCCCATCTATTGCTGACAGAAGCCTGCTCTTAAGGGGCTTGTGGATTGTTGGCATACGTCTTGCGTCTAGCCCAGGGAATCAGCTCAAATCTCCAGGCAATTTGGGTCCACGGAACATTCCTCGAGTTGTTCTAAAGAACTTGTTATTCGTCTAGGCTTGGCACATTGTTCTCGGGGAACTTCTGGAGTTGCATAAAGTAAGTCTAGCCACAGATCTTGTTTGATAGGGAATGGGGGATGGCTCTGGAGTCAGTACAGAGAATCGGGCATCATCTCCAGTTGATTTGGGGTGCATGGAACACCTTCACATTGCTGGGGTGACCTCAGGGTCCCTCTAGACGTGTGACACTGTTCCTGGGGTCTCTCTCGAGATCCGTCAAGCAAGTCAAGGCTCCAAACATGCTTGATGGGGATCACGGAATTGCTCTGCTTGCAATGCAGGAGAATCAGGCCTCATCTCGCTTCGAGGGGAAAGTCTCATGGTTTTTCTCGAGTTGCGGCGGGGACCTGGGGTATATTCTCGAGTTTCGGCGGGGATGGCCCTTCAAAACGCGAGTTTGTTCAGCGACGTCGGGACTCCTGTCTAGTTATGAGGGACACCTCAGGAATCTCTGCGAGGCTTGGCAGGCAAAAGGGTTCTTCTCGAAGTGAGACGAGAGACGCAGGGTCCCTTTCCAGTAGCCACAGAAATATTGGGATTCCTCTCAATGTACAAGAGAAGTCAGGCATCGTCACTTTTGGAAGCAGTGAACTCCACGTGCCTTTCGAGGTGTCAAAGGCATGTGAGGCATTCTGTCGAAATGCGGCGGGGACCATGGGCTTTCTCTAGGGACTCTACAAGGGATTCAGACATCCCTTCTCCTTGTGAGATGAAAAATAAGCCTGTATTCAAGCCACTGCAAGGAAATCCGGCCTCCTTTTGAGTCAGGGCTTCTCGGTGTATATTCCACTTGAGGTAGCAAACTCAGGGTCCCTCCCTCACACTTATTGCTGAGAGAAGCCTCCTCTTGAGGGGCTTGTGGACGGTTGGCATACGTCTTGCGTCTAACCCAGGGAATCAGCTCTCATCTCGAGAAGATTTCGGGGAAAAGGAGCATTCCTCGAGTTGCTGTGCTGAACTTGGTGTTCCTCTAGAGTTGAGACGATGATCTCGGGGAATCTCTGGAGTTGCGTAAAGAACGTCAGGCCACTGGTCGTCTTTGATGGGAACTTGGGATGGCTCTGGAGTCAATAGGAGAATCGGGCCTCATCTCGATTTGATTTTGGGTACATGGAGCTCCTTCGCTTCGCTTGGGTGAGACCAGTGTCCCTCTAGTCGTGTGACAGTGTTCTTGGGTACTCTCTCGAAATCTGTCAAGCAAGTCGAGGCTCCATACATGCTTTATGAGTATCACGAAATTGGTCTGCATGCAATGCAGGTGAATGGGGACTCATCTCGCTTCGAGGGGAAAGTCTTATGATTTTTCTCTTGTTGCGGTGGTGACCTGGGGTATATTCTTGAGTTACGGCGGCGATGGCCCTTGAAAACGCGTGTTTGTTCAGCGACGTCGGGACTCCTGTCTAGTTATGAGGGACACCTCAGGAATCTTTCGAGTCTTGGGAGGGCAAAAGGGATGCTTCTCGAGGTGAGGCGGGAGACCCAGGGTCCCTTTCAAGTAGCCACAGAAATATTGGGATTCCTCTTAATGTTCAAGAGAAGTCAGGCTTCGTCACTTTTGGAAACAGTGAACTCCGCGTGCCTCTCGAGGTGTCAAAGGTATGGGAGGCATTCCGTCGAAATGAGGCGGGGACCTTGGGCTTTCTCTAGGGACTCCGCAACGGATTCAGACATCCCTTCTCCTTGTGAGATGAACGATGAGCCTGTATTCAAGCCACTGCAAGGAAATCCGGCCTCCTTTCAAGTCAGGGATTCTCGGTGTATATTCCACTTGAGGTAGCAAACTCAGGGTCCCTCACTCACACCTATTGCTGAGAGAAGCCTCCTCTTGAGGGGCTTGTGGAAAGTTGGCATACGTCTTGCGTCAAGGCCAGGAAATCAGCTCTCATCTCGAAATGATTTGGGGTACAAGGAGCATTCCTCAAATTGCTGTGCTGAACTTGCTGTTCCTCTAGACTTGGGACGGTGTTCTCGGGGTATCTCTGGAGTTTCCTAAAGGTAGTCAGGCCACTGGTCGTGTTTGATGCGGAACGGGGGATATCTCTGCACTCAATGCAGCGGAATCGGACCTCATCTCGAGTTTATTTGGGGTACATATAGCTCTTTCGCTTTGCTGGGGTGACCTCAGCGTCCCTGTAGACGTGTCACAGTGTGCTTGGGGACTCTCTCGAGATCCTTCAAGCAAGTAATGCTCCTTACATGCTTGATGGGTATCACGGAATTGATCTGTATGCAATACAGGAGAATCGGTCCTCATCTCGCTTCGAGTGGGAAGTCTCATGGTTTTCCTCGAGTTGAGGCGGGAACTTGGGGTATATTCTCGAGTTAAGGCGGGGATGGCCCCTCAAAACAGGTGTTTGTTCAGTGACATCGGAACTCATGTCTAGTTACGAGGAACACCTCAGGAATCTCTGGAAGGCATGGCAGGGCAAAAGGGAAGCTTCTCGAAGTGAGGTGGGAAACCCAGTGTCCCTTACCGGTAGCCACATTAATATTGCGATTACTCTCAATGTTCAAGAAGAGTCAGGCATCGTCACTTTTGGAAGCAGTGAACTCTGCCTGCCTCTCGAGGTGTCAAAGGCATGTGAGGCATTCCGTCGAAATGAGGCGGGGAACTCGGGCTTTCTCTACGGACTCCACAGCTCATTCAGACATTCCTTCCCTTTGTGAGATGAAAGATGAGTCTGTATTCAAGCCACTGCAAGGAAATCCAGCCTCTTTTCGAGTCATGGTTTCTCAGTGTATATTCCACTTGAGGCGACACACTCACGGTCACTCCCTCACACATATTGCTGAGAAAAGCCTCCTCTTGAGGGGCTTGTGGAAGGTTGGCATACGTCTTGAGTCTAACCCAGGGAATCAGCTCTCATATCGACATGATTTGGGGGAAAAGGAGCATTCCTCGAGATGCTGTGCTTAACTTGGTGTTCCTCTAGACTTGAGACGGTGTTCTCGGGGAATCTCTGGTGTTGCATAAAGGACGTCAGTCCACTGGTCGTTTTTGATGGGAACTGGGGATGGCTCTGGAGTCAATACAGGAGAATCCGGCCTCATCTCGAGTTGATTTTGGGTACATGGAGCTCCTTCGCATTGCTGGGGTGACCTCAGTGTCCCTCTAGACGTGTGTGACAGTGTTCTAGAGTACTCTCTCGAGATCTGTCAAGCAAGTCGAGGCTCCTTACATGCTTTATGAGGATCACGGAATTGCTCTGCATGCAATGCAGGTGAATGGGGACACATCTCGCTTCGAGGGGGAAGTCACATATTTTTTCTCGAGTTGCGGCAGGGACCTGGGGTATATTCTTGACTTAGGGCGGAGATGGCCCTTCAAAACGCGTTTTTTGTTCAGCGACGTCGGGACTCCAGTCTAGTTATGAGGGATACCTCAGGAATCTTTGCGAGACTTGGCAGGGCAAAAGGGACGCTTTTTGAGGTGATGCGGGAGACGCAGGCTCCCTTTCCAATAGCCACAGAAATATTGGAATTCCTCTCAATGTACAAGAGAATTCAGGCATCGTCACTTTTGGAAGCAGTGAACTATGCGTGCTTTTCGAGGTGTCAAAGGAATGGGAGCCATTCCGTCGAAATGAGGCGGGGTTCTTGGGCTTTCTCTAGGGACTCCACAAGGGATTCAGACATCCATTTTCCTTGTGAGATGAAAGATGAGCCTGTATTCAAGCCACTGCAAGGAAATCCGGCCTCCTTTCAAGTCAGGGCTTCTCGGTGTATATTCCACTTGAGGCAACAAACTCTGGGTCCCTCCCTCACACCTATTGCGGAGAGAAGCCTCCTTTTGAGGGGCTTGTGGAAGGTTGGCATATGTCTTGCGTCAAGGGCAGGAAATCAGCTCTCATCTCGAAACGATTTGGGGTACAAGGAGCATTCCTCGAGTTCCTGTGCTGAACTTGCTGTTCCTCTAGACTTGGGACGGTGTTCTCGGGGTATCTCTGGAGTTTCCTAAAGGTAGTCAGGACACTGGTCGTGTTTGATGGGGAACGGGGGATGGCTCTGGAGTCAATGCCGCGGAATCGGACCTCGTCTCGAGTTTATTTGGGGTACATATAGCACTTTTGCGTTGCTAGGATGACCTCAGCGTCCCTGTAGAGGTGTGACAGTGTTCTTGGGGACTCTCTCCAGATCCGTCAGGAAAGTTGATGCTCCTTACATGCTTGATGGGTATCACGGAATTGTTCTGCATGCAATACAGGAGAATCGGTCCTCATCTCGCTTCGAGGGGGAAGTCTCATGGTTTTCCTCGAGTTGAGGCGTGGACCTGGGGTATATTCTCGAGTTACGGCGGGGATGGCCCCTCCAAACACGTGTTTGTTCAATGACGTCGGGACTCAAGTCTAGTTACAAGGGACATCTCAGGAATCTCTCGGAGGCTTGGCAGGTCAAAAGGACGCTTCTTCAGGTGAGGCGGGAGACCCAGTGTCCCTTTCCAGTAGCCTCAGTAATATTGAGATTCCTCTCAATGTTCAAGAAGAGTCAGGCATCCTCACTTTTGGAAGCAGTGAACTCTGCGTGCTTCTCGAGGTGTCAAAATCATGTGAGGAATTCCGTCGAAATGAGGCGGGGACCTCGGGCTTTCTCTACTGACTCCACAGCTGATTTAGAGAAACATTCTCCTTGTGAGATGAAAGATGAACCTGTATTCAAGCCACTGAAGGAAATCCAGCCTCCTTTCGAGTCATGGCTTCTCGGTGTATATTTCACTTGAGGCAGCAAACTCAGGGTCCCTCCCTCACACCTATTGCTGCGAGAAGCCTCCTCTTGAGGGGCTTGTGGAAGGTTGGCATACGTCTTGTGTCTAAGCCAGGGAATCAGCTCTCATCTCGAGACGATTTCAGGGAAAAAGAGCATTCCTCGAGTAGCTGTGCTGAACTTGGTGTTCCTCTAGACTTGAGACGGTGTTCTCGGGGAATCTCTGGAGTTGCGTAAAGGACTTCAGGCCACTTTTCGTGTTTGATGGGAATGGGGGATGGCTCTGGAGTCAATACAGGAGAATCGGGCCTCATCTCGAGTTGATTTGGGGTACATGGAGCTCCAACGCATTGCTGGGGTGACCTCAGTGTCCCTCTAGACGTGTGACAGTGTTCTTGGGCACTCTCTCGAGATCTGTCAAGCATGTCGAGGTTCCTTACATGCTTTATGAGGATCACGAAATTGCTCTGCATGCAAAGCAGGTGAATGGGGACTCATCTCGCTTCGAGCGGGATGTCTCATGGTTTTTCTCGAGTTGCGGCGGGGACCTGGGATATATTCTTGAGTTACGGCCTGGATGGCCTTTCAAAACGCGTGTTTCTTCAGCGACGTCGGGACTCCTGTCTAGTTATGAGGGACACCACAAGAATCTCTGCGAGGCTTGGCACGGCAAAAGGATCGCTTCTCGAGGTAAGGCGGGAGACCCAGGGTCCCTTTCAAGTAGCCACAGAAATATTGGGTTTCCTCTCAATGTTCAAGAGAAGTCAGGCATCGTCACTTTTGGAAGCAGTGAACTCCGCATGCCCCTCGAGGTGTCAAAGGCATGGGAGGCATTCCATCGAAATGAGGCGGGGACCTTGGGCTTTCTCTACGGACTCCACAACGGATTCAGACATCCCTTCTCCTTGAGAGAAGAAAGATGAGCCTGTATTCAAGCCACTGCAAGGAAATCCGGCCTCCTTTCAAGTCAGGGCTTCTCGGTGTATATGCCACTTGAGGCAGCAAACTCAGGGTCCCTCACTCACACCTATTGCTGAGAGAAGCCTCCTCTTGTGGGGCTTGTGGAAGGTTGGCATACGTCTTGTGTCAAGTCCAGGAAATCAGCTCTCATCTCGAAAAGATTTGGGGTACAAGGAGTATTCCTCGAGTTGCTGTTCTGAACTTGCTGTTACTCTAGACTTGGGACGGTGTTCTCGGGGTATCTCTGGAGTTTCCTAAAGGTAGTCAGGCCACTGGTCGTGTTTGATGTGGAACGGGGGATGGCTCTGCAGTCAATGCAGCGGAATCGCACCTCATCTCGAGTTTATTTGGGGTACATACAGCTGTTTCGCCTTGCTGGGGTGACCTCAAGTCCCTGTAGACGTGTCGCAGTGTTCTTGGGGACTCTCTCGAGATCCGTCAAGCAAGTCGCTGCTCCTTACATGCTTGATGGGTATCACGGAATTGATTTGCATGCAGTACAGGAGAATCGGTCGTCATCTCGCTTCGAGGGGGAAGTCTCATGGTTTTCCTCGAGTTGAGGTGGGAACTTGGCATATATTCTCGAGTTAAGGCGGGGATGGCCCCTCAAAACAGGTGTTTGTTCAGTGACGTCGGGACTCATGTCTAGTTATGAGGAACACCTCAGGAATCTCTGGAAGGCTTGGCAGGGCAAAAGGGAAGCTTCTCGAGGTGAGGTGGGAAACCCAGTGTCCCTTTCTAGTAGCCACATTAATATTGCAATTACTCTCAATGTTCAAGAAGAGTCAGGCATCGTCACTTTTGGAAGCAGTGAACTCTGCGTGCCTCTCGAAGTGTCAAAGGCATGTGAGGTATTCTGTCGAAATGAGTCCAGGACCTTGGGCTTTCTCTAGGGACTCCACAGGGGATTCAGACATCCCTTCTCCTTGTGAGATGAAAGATGAGCCTGTATTCAAGCCACTGCAAGGAAATCCAGCCTCCTTTCAAGTCATGGTTTCTCGGTGTATATTCCACTGGAGGCGAGAAACTCAGGGTCCCTCCCTCACACCTATTGCTGAGAGAAGCCTCCTGTTGAGGGGCTTGTGGAAGGTTGGCATACGTCTTGCGTCTAACCCAGGGAATCAGCGCTCATCTCGACATGATTTCGGGGAAAAGGAGCATACCTCGAGTTGCTGTGCTAAACTTGGTGTTCCTCTAGACTTGAGACGGTGTTCTCGGGGAATCTCTGGAGTTGCGTAAAGGACGACAGGCCACTGGTCGTCTTTGATGGGAACTGGGTATGGCTCTGGAGTCAATACAGGAGAATCGGGCCTCATCTCGATATGATTTTGTGTACATGGAGCTCCTTCGCATTGCTGGGGGAGACCAGTGTCCCTCTAGACGTGTGACAGTGTTCTTGGGTACTCTCTCGAAATCTGTCAAGCAAGTCGAGGCTCCTTATCTGCTTTATGAGGATAACGGAATTGCTCTGCATGCAATGCAGGTGAATGAGGACTCATCTCGTTTCGAGGGGAAAGTCTTATGGTTTTTCTCTGGTTGCGGCGGGGACCTGGGGTATATCCTTGAGTTACGGCGCCGATGGCCCTTCAAAACGCGTGTTTGTTCAGCGACGTTGGGACTCCTGTCTAGTTATGAGGGACACCTCAGGAATCTTTGCGAGACCTGGCAGGGTAAAAGGGATGCTTCTCGAGGTGAGGCGGGAGACCCAGGGTCCCTTTCCAGTAGCCACAGAAATATTGAGATTCCTCTCAATGTTCAAGAGAAGTCAGGCATCGTCACTTTTGGAAGCCGTGAACTCCGTGTGCCTCTCGAGATGTCAAAGGCATGTGAGGCATTCTATCGAAATGAGGCGGGGACTTTGGGCTTTCTCTAGGGACTCCACAAGGGATTCAGACATCCCTTCTCCTTGTGAGATGAAACATGAGCCTGTATTCAAGTCACTGCAAGGAAATCCGGCCTCCTTTCGAGTCAGGGCTTCTCGGTGTATATTCCACTTGAGGCAGCAAAATCAGGGTCCCTCCCTCACACCTATTGCTGAGAGAATCCTCCTCTTGAGGGGCTTTTGGAAGGTTGGCATACGTCTTGCGTCAAGGCCAGGGAATCAGCTCTCATCTTGAGGCGATTTGGGGTACAAGGAGCATTCCTAGAGTTGCTGTGCTGGACTTTCTGTTCCTCTAGACTTGGGACTGTGTTCTCGGGGAATCCTTGGAGTTTCCTAAAGGTAGTCAGGCCACTGGTCGTGTGTGATGGGGAACGGGGGATGGCTCTGGAGTCAATGCATCGGAATCGGACCTCATCTCGAGTTTATTTGGGGTACATGGAGCTCTTTCGCGTTACTCGGGTGACCTCAGGGTCCCTGTAGACATGTGACAGTGTACTTGGGAACTCTCTCGATATCCGTCAAGCAAGTGGATGCTCCTTACTTGCTTGATGGGTATCACGGAATTGTTCTGCATGCAATACAAGAGAATCGGTCCTCATCTCGCTTCGAGGGGGAAATCTCATGGTTTTTCTCGAGTTGAGGCAGGGACCTGGAGTATATTCTCGAGTTAAGGCGGGGATGGCCCCTCAAAACACGTGTTTTTTGGTGACGTCGGGACTCATTTCTAGTTGCGAGGAACACCTCAGGAATCTCTGGAAGGCTTAGCAGGGCAAAAGGGATGCTTCTCGAGGTGAGGCGGGAGACCCAGGGTCCCTTTCCAGTAGCCATAGTAATATTGCGATTCCTCTCAATGTTCAAGAAGAGTCAGGCATCATCACTTTTGGAAGCAGTGAACTCCGCGTGCCTCTCGAGGTGTCTAAATCATGTGAGGCATTCCGTCGAAATGAGGCGGGGAACTCGGGCTTTATCTACGGACGCCACAGCTCATTCAGACAACCCTTCTCCTTGTGAGATGAAAGATGAGCCTGTATTCAAGCCACTGCAAGGAAATCCAGCCTCCTTTCGAGTCATGGTTTCTCCGTGTATATTTCACTTGAGGCAGCATACTCAGGGCCCCTCCCTCACACCTATTGCTGAGAGAAGCCTCCTCTTGTGGGGCTTGTGGAAGGTTGGCATACGTCTTGCGTCTAACCCAGGGAATCAGCTCTCATCTCGACGCGATTTCGGGGGAAAAGGAGCATACCTGGAGTTGCTGTGCTGAACTTGGTGTTCCTCTAGACTTGAGACGGTGTTCTCGGGGAATCTCTGGAGTTGCGTAAAGGACGTCAGGCCACTGGTCTTATTTGATGGGAACTGGGGATGGCTCTGGAGTCAATACAGGAGAATCTGGCCTCATCTCAATTTGATTTTGGGTACATGGAGCTCCTTCGCATTGCTGGTGTGATCTCAGTGTCCCTTTAGACGTGTGACAGTGTTGTTGGGTACTCTCTCGAGATCTTTCAAGCATGTCGAGGCTCCTTACATGCTTTATGAGGATCACGGAATTGCTCTGCATGCAATGCAGGTGAATGGGGACTCATCTCGATTCGAGGGGTAAGTCTCATGGTTTTTCTCGATTTGGGGCGGGGACCTGGGGTATATTCTTGAGTTACGGCGTGGATGGCCTTTCAAAACACGTGCTTATTCAGCAACATCGCGACTCTTGTCTAGTTATGAGGGACACCTCAGGAAACTCTGCGAGGCTTGGCAGGGCAAAAGGGACGCTACTCCAGGTGAGGCGGGAGACCCAGGGTCCCTTTCCAGTAGCCACAGAAATATTTGGATTCCTCTCAATGTTCATGAGAAGTCAGGCATCGTCACTTTTGGAAGCAGGTTACTCTGCGTGCCTCTCGATGTGTCAAAGGCATGTGAGGCACTCCGTCGAAATGAGGCGGGGACATCAGGCTTTCTCTCGGACTTCACTGCTGATTCAGACATCCCTTCTCCTTTTGAGATGAAAGATGAACCTGTATTCAAGCCACTGCAAGGAAATTCGGCCTCCGTTGGAGTCAGGGCTTCTCGGTGTATATTCCACTTGAGTATCAAATTTAGGGTCCCGCCCTCCCATCTATTGCTGACAGAAGCCTGCTCTTAAGGGGCTTGTGGATTGTTGGCATACGTCTTGCGTCTAGCCCAGGGAATCAGCTCAAATCTCCAGGCATTTGGGTCCACGGAACATTCCTCGAGTTGTTCTAAAGAACTTGTTATTCGTCTAGGCTTGGCACATTGTTCTCGGGGAACTTCTGGAGTTGCATAAAGTAAGTCTAGCCACAGATCTTGTTTGATAGGGAATGGGGGATGGCTCTGGAGTCAGTACAGAGAATCGGGCATCATCTCCAGTTGATTTGGGGTGCATGGAACACCTTCACATTGCTGGGGTGACCTCAGGGTCCCTCTAGACGTGTGACACTGTTCCTGGGGTCTCTCTCGAGATCCGTCAAGCAAGTCAAGGCTCCAAACATGCTTGATGGGGATCACGGAATTGCTCTGCTTGCAATGCAGGAGAATCAGGCCTCATCTCGCTTCGAGGGGAAAGTCTCATGGTTTTTCTCGAGTTGCGGCGGGGACCTGGGGTATATTCTCGAGTTTCGGCGGGGATGGCCCTTCAAAACGCGAGTTTGTTCAGCGACGTCGGGACTCCTGTCTAGTTATGAGGGACACCTCAGGAATCTCTGCGAGGCTTGGCAGGCAAAAGGGTTCTTCTCGAAGTGAGACGAGAGACGCAGGGTCCCTTTCCAGTAGCCACAGAAATATTGGGATTCCTCTCAATGTACAAGAGAAGTCAGGCATCGTCACTTTTGGAAGCAGTGAACTCCACGTGCCTTTCGAGGTGTCAAAGGCATGTGAGGCATTCTGTCGAAATGCGGCGGGGACCATGGGCTTTCTCTAGGGACTCTACAAGGGATTCAGACATCCCTTCTCCTTGTGAGATGAAAAATAAGCCTGTATTCAAGCCACTGCAAGGAAATCCGGCCTCCTTTTGAGTCAGGGCTTCTCGGTGTATATTCCACTTGAGGTAGCAAACTCAGGGTCCCTCCCTCACACTTATTGCTGAGAGAAGCCTCCTCTTGAGGGGCTTGTGGACGGTTGGCATACGTCTTGCGTCTAACCCAGGGAATCAGCTCTCATCTCGAGAAGATTTCGGGGAAAAGGAGCATTCCTCGAGTTGCTGTGCTGAACTTGGTGTTCCTCTAGAGTTGAGACGATGATCTCGGGGAATCTCTGGAGTTGCGTAAAGAACGTCAGGCCACTGGTCGTCTTTGATGGGAACTTGGGATGGCTCTGGAGTCAATACAGGAGAATCGGGCCTCATCTCGATTTGATTTTGGGTACATGGAGCTCCTTCGCTTCGCTTGGGTGAGACCAGTGTCCCTCTAGTCGTGTGACAGTGTTCTTGGGTACTCTCTCGAAATCTGTCAAGCAAGTCGAGGCTCCATACATGCTTTATGAGTATCACGAAATTTGGTCTGCATGCAATGCAGGTGAATGGGGACTCATCTCGCTTCGAGGGGAAAGTCTTATGATTTTTCTCTTGTTGCGGTGGTGACCTGGGGTATATTCTTGAGTTACGGCGGCGATGGCCCTTGAAAACGCGTGTTTGTTCAGCGACGTCGGGACTCCTGTCTAGTTATGAGGGACACCTCAGGAATCTTTCGAGTCTTGGGAGGGCAAAAGGGATGCTTCTCGAGGTGAGGCGGGAGACCCAGGGTCCCTTTCAAGTAGCCACAGAAATATTGGGATTCCTCTTAATGTTCAAGAGAAGTCAGGCTTCGTCACTTTTGGAAACAGTGAACTCCGCGTGCCTCTCGAGGTGTCAAAGGTATGGGAGGCATTCCGTCGAAATGAGGCGGGGACCTTGGGCTTTCTCTAGGGACTCCGCAACGGATTCAGACATCCCTTCTCCTTGTGAGATGAACGATGAGCCTGTATTCAAGCCACTGCAAGGAAATCCGGCCTCCTTTCAAGTCAGGGATTCTCGGTGTATATTCCACTTGAGGTAGCAAACTCAGGGTCCCTCACTCACACCTATTGCTGAGAGAAGCCTCCTCTTGAGGGGCTTGTGGAAAGTTGGCATACGTCTTGCGTCAAGGCCAGGAAATCAGCTCTCATCTCGAAATGATTTGGGGTACAAGGAGCATTCCTCAAATTGCTGTGCTGAACTTGCTGTTCCTCTAGACTTGGGACGGTGTTCTCGGGGTATCTCTGGAGTTTCCTAAAGGTAGTCAGGCCACTGGTCGTGTTTGATGCGGAACGGGGGATATCTCTGCACTCAATGCAGCGGAATCGGACCTCATCTCGAGTTTATTTGGGGTACATATAGCTCTTTCGCTTTGCTGGGGTGACCTCAGCGTCCCTGTAGACGTGTCACAGTGTGCTTGGGGACTCTCTCGAGATCCTTCAAGCAAGTAATGCTCCTTACATGCTTGATGGGTATCACGGAATTGATCTGTATGCAATACAGGAGAATCGGTCCTCATCTCGCTTCGAGTGGGAAGTCTCATGGTTTTCCTCGAGTTGAGGCGGGGACCTGGGGTATATACTCAAGTTACGGCGAGGATGGCCCCTCAAAATACGTGTTTGTTCAGTGACATGGGGACTCAAGTCTAGTTACGAGGGACACCTCAGGAATCTCTGGGAGGCTTGGCAGGGCAAAAGGGACGCTTCTTGAGGTGAGGCGGGAGACCCAGGGTCCCTTTCCAGTAGCCACAGAAATATTGGGATTCCTCTCAATGTTCAAGAGAAGTCAGGCATCGTCACTTTTGGAAGCAGTGAACTCTGCGTGCCTCTCGAGGTGTCAAAGGCATGTGAGGCATTCCGTCGAAATGAGGCGAGGACCTCGGGCTTTCTCTCGGGACTCCACAGCGGATTCAGACATCCCTTCTCCTTGTGAGATGAAAGATGAGCCTGTATTCAAGCCTATGCAAGGAAATCCGGCCTCCTTTCGAGTCAGGGATTCTCGGTGTTTATTCCACTTGAGGTAGCAAACTCAGGGTCCCTCCATCCCACCTATTGCTGAGAGAAGCCTCCTCTTGAGGGGCTTGTGGATGGTTGGCATACTTCTTGCATCTAGGCCAGGGAATCAGCTCTCATCTCCAGGCAATTTGGGTCCACGGAGCATTCCTCGAGTTGTTCTGCTGAACTTGGTATTTCTCTAGGCTTGGCACATAGTTCTCGGGGAACTTCTGGAGTTGCCTAAAGGAAGTCTAGCCACAGGTCCTGTTTGATGTGGAATGGGGGATGGCTCTGGAGTCAACACAGGAGAATCGGGCCTCATCTCGAGTTGATTTGGATTGCATGGAGCTCCTTAACTTTGCTGGGGTGACCTCAGGGTCCCTCTAGACGTGTGACAGTTTTCCTGGTGTCTCTCTCGAGATCTGTCAAGCAAGTTGAGGCTCCATACATGGTTGATTGGGATCACGGAATTGCTTTGCATGCAGTGCAGGAGAATCGGGCCTCATCTCGCTTCGAGGGGAAAGTCTCATTGTTTTTCTCGAGTTGCGGCGGGGACCTGAGGTATATTCTTGAGTTACGGCGGGGATGGCCCTTCAAAACACGTGTTTGTTCAACGATGTCGGGACTCCTGTTTAGTTATGAGGGACACCACAGAAATCTCTGCGAGACTTGGCAGGCAAAAGGGACGCTTCTCGAGATGAGGCGGGAGACGCAGTGTCCCTTTCCAGTAGCCACAGAAATATTGGGATTCCTCTCAATGTACAAGAGAAGTCAGGTATCGTCACTTTTGGAAGCAGTGAACTCTGCGTGCCTCTCGAGGTGTCAAAGGCATGTGAGGCATTTTGTCGAAATGAGGCGGGGACATTGGGCTATCTCTAGGGACTCCACAGGGGATTCAAACATCCCTTCTCCTTGTGAGATGAAAGATGAGCCTGTATTCAAGCCACTGCAAAGAAATCTGGCCTCCTTTCGAGTCAGGGCTTTTCGGTGTATATTCCACTTGAGGCAGCAAACTCTGGGTCCCTCCCTCACACCTATTGCTGAGAGAAGCCTCCTCTTGAGCGGCTTGTGAAAGGTTGGCATACGTCTTGCGTCTAGGCCAGGGAATCAGCTCTCATCTCGAGATGATTTGGGGTACAAGGAGCATTCCTCGAGTTGCTGTGCTGAACTTGCTTTTCCTCTGGACTTGGGACGGTGTTCTCGGGGAATCTCTGGAGTTGCCTAAAGGTAGTCAGGCCACTGGTCGTGTTTGATGGGGAATGGGGGATGGCTCTGGAGTCAATGCAGCGGAATCGGACCTCATCTGGAGTTTATTTGGTGTACATGGAGCTCTTTCGCGTTGCTGGGGTGACCTCATGGTCCCTGTAGACGTGTGACAGTGTTCTTGGGGTCTCTCTCGAGATCCGTCAAGCAAGTCGATGCTCCTTTCATGCTTGATGGGTATCACGGAATTGTTCTGCATGCAATGCAGGAGAATCGTGCCTCATCTCGCTTCGAGGGGGAAGTCTCATGGTTTTTCTCGAATTGAGGCGGGGACCTGAGGTATATTCTTGAGTTACGGCGGGGATGGCCCTTCAAAACGCGTGTTTGTTCAGCGATGTCGGGACTCAAGTCTAGTTATGAGGGACACCTCAGGGATCTCTGCGAGGCTTGGCAGGGCAAAAGGGATGCTTCTTGAAGTGAGGCGGGAGACCCAGTGTCCCTTTCCAGTAGTCACAGTAATATTGCGATTCCTCTCAATGTGCAAGAAAAGTCAGGCTTCGTCACTTTTGGAAGCAGGAACTCTCCGCGTGCCTCTCGAGGTGTCAAAATCATGTGAGGCATTCCGTCGAAATGAGGCAGGGACCTCGGGCTTTCTCTACGGACTCCACAGCTGATTCAGACAACCCATCTCCTTGTGAGATGAAAGATGTGCCTGTATTCAAGCCAATGCAAGGAAATCCAGCCTCCTTTCGAGTCAGGGCTTCTCGGTGTATATTCCACTTGAGGCAGCAAACTCAGGATCCCTCCCTCACACCTATTGCTGAGAGAAGCCTCCTCTTGAAGGGCTTGTGGAACGTTGGCATACGTCTTGCGTCTAAGCCAGGGAATCAGCTCTCCTCTCGAGACGATTTCAGGGAAAAGGAGCAATCCTCTAGTTGCTGTGCTGAATTTGGTGTTCCTCTACTCTTGAGACTGTGTTCTCGGGGAATCTCTGGAGTTGCGTAAAAGACGTCAGGCCACTGGTCATGTTTGATGGGAACGGGGGATGGCTCTGGAGTCAATACAGGAGAATCGGGCCTCATCTCGAGTTGATTTGCGGTACATGGAGCTCCTTCGCGCAGCTGGGGTGACCTCAGTGTCCCTCTAGACGTGTGACAGTGTTCTTGGGCACTCTCTCGAGATTTGTCAAGCAAGTCGAAGCTCCTTACATGCTTTATGAGGATCACAGAATTGCTCTGCATGCAATGCAAGTGAATGGGGACTCATCTCGCTTCGAGGGGGAAGTCTCATGGTTTTTCTCGAGTTGCGGCGGGGCCCTGGGGTATATTCTTGATTTAGGGCGGGGATGGCCCTTCAAAACGCGTGTTTGTTCAGCAACATCGGGACTCCTGTCTAGTTATGAGGGACACCTCAGGAATCTTTGCGAGACTTGGCAGGGCAAAAGGGACGCTTCTCGAGGTGAGGCGGGAGAACCAGGGTCCCTTTCCAGTAGCCACAGAAATTTTGGGATTCCTCTCAATGTTCAAGAGAAGTCAGGCATCGTCACTTTTGGAAGCAGTGACCTCTGCGTGACTCTCGAGGTGTCAAAGGCATGTGAGGCATTCCGTCGAAATGAGGCGGGGACCTCGGGCTTTCTCTCGGGGCTCCACAGCGGATTCAGACATCCCTTCTCCTTGTGAGATTAAAGATGAGCCTGTATTCAAGCCACTGCAAGGAAATCCGGCCTCCTTTCGAGTCAGTGATTCTCGGTGTTTATTCCACTTGAGGCAGCAAACTCAGGGTCCCTCCTCCCACCTATTGCTGAGAGAAGCCTCCTTTTGAGGGGCTTGTGGACGGTTGGCATACTTCTTGCGTCTAGGCTAGGGAATCAGCTCTCATCTCCAGGCAATATGGGTCCACGGAGCATTCCTCGAGTTGTTCTGCTGAACTTGGTATTCCTCTAGGCTTGGCACATTGTTCTCGGGGAACTTCTGAAGTTGCCTAAAGGAAGTCTAGCCACGGGTCCTGTTTGATGGGGAATGGGGGATGGCTCTGGAGTCAACACAGGAGAATCGGGCCTCATCTCGAGTTGATTTGGGGTGCATGGAGCTCTTTAACTTTGCAAAGGTGACCTCAGCGTCCCTCTAGACGTGTGACAGTGTTACTTGTGTTTCTCTCGAGATCCGTCAAGCAAGCTGAGGCTCCATACATGCTTGATGGGGATCACGGAATTGCTCTGCATGCAATGCAGGAGAATGGGGCCTCATGTCGCTTCGAGGGGGAAGTCTCATGGTTTTTCTCGAGTTGAGGCGGGGACCTGGGGTATATTTTCGAGTTACGGCGGGGATGGCCCCTCAAAACACGTGTTTGTTCAGCGACGTGGGGACTCCAGTCTAGTTACGAGGGTTCACCTCAGGAATCTCTGCGAGGTTTGGCAGGGCAAAAGGGACGCTTCTCGAGGTGAGGCGGGAGACACAGGGTCGCTTTAAAGTAGCCACAGTAATATTGCGATTCCTCTCAATGTCCAAGAAGAGTCAGACGTCATCACTTTTGGAAGCAGTGAACTCTGCGTGCCTCTCGAGGTGTAAAAAGCATGTGAGGCATTCCGTCGAAATGAGGCCGGGACCTCTGGTTTTCTCTAGGGACTCCACAGGGGATTCAGACACCCCTTCTCCTTGTGAGATGAAACACGAGCCTGTATTCAAGGCACTGCAAGGAAATCCGGCCTCCTTTCGAGTCAGGGCTTCTCGGTGGATATTCCACTTGAGGCAGCAAACTCAGGGTCCCTCCGTCACACATATTGCCGAGAGAAGCCTCCTCTTGAGGGGCTTGTGGAACGTTGGCATACGTCTTGCTTCTAAGCCAGGGAATCAGCTCTCATCTCCAGACAATTTCGGGGAAAAGGAGCATTCCTCGAGTTGTTCTGCTGAACTTGGTGTTCCTCTAGACTTGAGACGGTGTTCTCTGGGAATCTCTGGAGTTGCGTAAAGGAAGTCAGCCACTGGTCGTGTTTGATTGGGAATGGGGGATGGCTCTGGAGTCAATACAGGAGAACCGGGCCTCATCTCGAGTTGATTTGGGGTACATGGAGCTCCTTCACTTGGCTGGGGTGACCTCAGGGTCTCCTAGACGTGTGACAGTGTTCTTGGGGAATCTCGTAATCCGTCAAGCAAGTCGAGGCTCCTGACATGCTTTATGGGGATCTCGGAATTGCTCTTCATGCAATACAGGTGAATGGGGTCACATCTCCCTTCGAGGGCGAAGTCTCATGGTTTTTCTCGAGCTGAGGCGGGGACCTGGGGTATATTCTCGAGTTACGGTGGGGATGGCCCTTCAAAACGCGTGATTGTTCAGCACATCGGGACTCCTGTCTAGTTATGAGGGATGCCTCAGGAATCTTTGCGAGACTTGGCAGGGCAAAAGGGACGCTTCTCGAGGTGATGCGGGAGACCCAGGCTCCCTTTCCAGTAGCCACAGAAATATTGGGATTCCTCTCAATGTTTCAGAGAAGTCAGGCATCGTCACTTTTGGAAGCAGTCAACTCCGCTTGCCTCTCGAGGTGTCAAAGGCACGTGAGGTATTTCGTCGAAATGAGGCGGGGACCTCGGGCTTTCTCTACGGACTCCACAGCTGATTGAGACAACCCTTTTCCTTGTGAGATGAAAGATGAGCCTGTATTCAAGCCACTGCAAGGAAATCCAGCCTCCTTTCGAGTCAGGGCTTCTCGGTGTATATTCCACTTGAGGCAGCAAACTCAGGGTCCCTCCCTCACACATATTGCTGAGAGAAGCCTCCTCTTGAGGGGCTTGTGGATGGTTGGCATACGTCTTGGGTCTAGGCCAGGGAATCAGCTCACATCTCCAGGCAATTTGGGTCCACGGAGCATTCCTCGAGTTGTTCTGCTGAACTTGGTATTCCTCTAGGCTTGGCACATTGTTCTCGGGGAAATTCTGGAGTTGCCTAAAGGAAGTCTAGCCAGAGGTCCTGTTTGATGTGGAACGGGGGATGGCTCTGGAGTCATCACTGGAGAATCGCGCCTCATCTCGAGTTGATTTGGTGTGCATGGAGCTCCTTAAGTTTGCAGGGGTGACCTCAGGGTCCCTCTAGACGTATGACAGTGTTCCTGGGGTCTCTCTCGAGACCCGTCAAGCTAGTCGAGGCTCCATACATGCTTGATGGGGATCACGGAATTGCTCTGCATGCAATGCAAGAGAATCGGGCCTCATCTTGAATTAATTTGGGGCACATGGAGCTCCTTCTCGTTACTGGGGTGACCTCAGGGTCCCTCTAGACGTGTGACAGTGTTCTTGGGCACTCTCGTGAGATCTGTCAAGCAAATCGAGGCTCCTTACATGCTTTATGAGGTTCACAGAATTGGTCTGCATGCAATGCAGGTGAATGGGGACTCATCTCGCTTCGAGGGGGAAGTCTCATGGTTTTTCTCGAGTTGCGGTGGGGCCCTGGGGTATATTCTTGGGTTTTGGCTGGGATGGCCCTTCAAAACGCGTGTTTGTTCAGTAACATCGGGACTCAAGTCTAGTTACGAGGGACACCTCAGGAATCTCTGGAAGGCTTGGCAGGGCAAAAGGGACGCTTCTCGAGGTGAGGCGAGAGACCCAGTGTCCCTTTCCAGTAGCCACAGTAATATTGCGATTCCTCTCAATGTTCAAGAAGAGTCAGGCATCGTCACTTTTGGAAGCAGTGAACTCCGCGTGCATCTCGAGGTGTCAAAATCTTGTGAGGCATTTCGTCGAAATGAGGCGGGGACCTCGGGCTTTCTCTACGGACTCCACAGCTGATTCAGACATCCCTTCTCCTTGTGAGATGAAAGATGAGCCTGTATTCAAGCCAATGCAAGGAAATCCAGCCTCCTTTCGAGTCAAGGCTTCTCGGTGTATATTCCACTTGAGGCAGCAAACTCAGGGTCTCTCCATCACACCTATTGCTGAGAGAAGCCTCCTCTTGAAGGGCTTGTGGAACGTTCGCATAAGTCTTGCGTCTAAGCCAGGGAATCAGCTCTCATCTCAAGACGATTTCGGGGAAAAGGAGCAATCCTCGAGTTGCTGTGCTGAACTTGGTGTTCCTCTATAATTGAGACGGTGTCCTCGGGGAATCTCTGGAGTTGCATAAAGGACGTGAGGCCACTGGTCGTGTTTGATGGGAACGGGGGATGGCTCTGGAGTCAATACAGGAGAATCGGGCCTCATCTCGAGTTAATTTGGTGTACATGGAGCTCTTTCGCATTGCTGGGGTGACCTCAGGGTCCCTCTAGATGTGTGACAGTGTTTTTGGGCACTCTCTCAAGATCTGTCAAGCAAGTCGAGGCTCCTTACATGCTTTATGAGGATCACAAAATTGCTCTGCATGCAATGCAGGTGAATGGGGACTCATCTCGCTTCGAGGGGGAAGTCTCATGGTTTTTCTCGAGTTGCGGCGGGGCCCTGGGGTATATTCTTGAGTTTTGGCGGGGATGGCCCTTCAAAACGCGTGTTTGTTCAGCAACATCGGGACTCCTGTCTAGTTATGAGGGACACCTCAGGAATCTTTGCGAGACTTGGCAGGGCAAAAGGGACGCTTCTCGAGGTGAGGCGGAAGACCCAGGGTCCCTTTCCAGTAGCCACAGAAATATTGGGATTCCTCTCAATGTTCAAGAGAAGTCAGGTATCGTCACTTTTGGAAGCAGTGACCTCTGCATGCCTCTCGAGGTGTCAAATGCATGTGAGGCATTCCGTCGAAATGAGGCGGGGACCTCGGGCTTTCTCTCGGGACTCCACAGCGGATTCAGACATCCCTTCTCCTTGTGAGATGAAAGATGAGCCTGTATTCAAGCCACTGCAAGGAAATCCGGCCTCCTTTCGAGTCAGGGCTTCTCGGTGTTATTCCACTTGAGGCAGCAAACTCAGGGTCCCTCCCTCCCACCTATTGCTGAGAGAAGCCTCCTCTTGAGGGGCTTGTGGACGGTTGGCATACTTCTTGCGTCTAGGCCAGGGAATCAGCTCTCATCTCCAGGCAATTTGGGTCCACGGAGCATTCCTCGAGTTGTTCTGCTGAACTTGGTATTCCTCTAGGCTTGGCACATTGTTCTCGGGGAACTTCTGGAGTTGCCTAAAGGAAGTCTAGCCACAGGTCCTGTTTGATGGGGAACGGGGGATGGCTCTGGAGTCAACACAGGAGAATCGGGCCTCATCTCGAGTTGATTTGGGTGCATGGAGCTCCTTAAGTTTGCAGGGGTGACCTCAGGGTCCCTCTAGACGTGTGACAGTGTTCCTGGTGTCTCTCTCGAGATCCGTCAAGCAAGTTGAGGCTCCATACATGCTTGATGGGGATCACGGAATTGCTCTGCATGCAATGCAGAGAATCGGGCCTCATCTCGCTTCGAGGGGAAAGTCTCATGTTTTTCTCGAGTTGCGGCGGGGACCTGGGGTATATTCTTGAGTTACGGCGGGGATGGCCCTTCAAAACGCGTGTTTGTTCAGCGATGTCGGGACTCCTGTCTAGTTATGAGGGACACCACAGGAATCTCTGCGAGACTTGGCAGGGCAAAAGGGACGCTTCTCGAGGTGAGGCGGGAGACGCAGGGTCCCTTTCCAGTAGCCACAGAAATATTGGGATTCCTCTCAATGTACAAGAAGAAGTCAGGCATCGTCACTTTTGGAAGCAGTGAACTCCACGTGCCTCTCGAGGTGTCAAAGGCATGTGAGGCATTCTGTCGAAATGAGGCGGGGACTCTCGGGCTTTCTCTAGGGACTCCACAGGGAATTCAGACATCCCTTCTCCTTGTGAGATGAAAGATGAGCCTGTATTCAAGCCACTGCAAAGAAATCTGGCCTCCTTTCGAGTCAGGGCTTTTCGGTGTATATTCCACTTGAGGCAGCAAACTCAGGGTCCCTCCCTCACACCGATATTGCTGAGAGAAGCCTCCTCTTGAGGGGCTTGTGAAGGTTGGCATACGTCTTGCTCTATGCCAGGGAATCAGCTCTCATCTCGCGACGATTTGGGGTAAAAGGAGCATTCCTCGAGTTGCTGTGCTGAACTTGGTGTTCCTCTAGACTTGGGACGGTGTTCTCGGGGAATCTCTGGAGTTGCCTAAAGGTAGTCAGGCCACTGGTCGTGTTTGATGGGGAACGGGGGAAGGCTCTGGAGTCAATGCAGCGGAATCGGACCTCATCTCGAATTTATTTGGGGTACATGGAGCTCTTTCGCGTTGCTGGGGTGACCTCAGGGTCCCTGTAGACGTGTGACAGTGTTCTTGGAGTCTCTCTCGAGATCCGTCAAGCAAGTCGAGGCTCCTTACATGCTTGATGGGTATCACGGAATTGCACTGCATGCAATGCAGGAGAATGGGGCCTCATCTCGCTTCGAGGGGGAAGTCTCATGGTTTTTTTCTCGAGTTGGGGCGGGGACCTGGGGTATATTCTCGAGTTACGGCGGGGATGGCCCCTCAAAACATGTGTTTGTTCAGTGACGTCGGGACTCAAGTCTAGTTACGAGGGACACCTCAGGAATCTCTGCGAGGCTTGGCAGGGCAAAAGGGACGCTTCTCGAGGTGAGGCGAGAGACCCAGTGTCCCTTTCCAGTAGCCACAGTAATATTGCGATTCCTCTCAATGTTCAAGAAAGTCAGGCATCGTCACTTTTGGAAGCAGTGAACTCCGCGTGCCTCTCGAGGTGTCAAAATCATGTGAGGCATTTCGTCGAAATGAGGCGGGGACCTCGGGCTTTCTCTACGGACTCCACAGCTGATTCAGACATCCCTTCTCCTTGTGAGATGAAAGATGAGCCTGTATTCAAGCCAATGCAAGGAAATCCAGCCTCCTTTCGAGTCAGGGCTTCTCGGTGTATATTCCACTTGAGGCAGCAAACTCAGGGTCCCTCCCTCACACCTTTGCTGAGAGAAGCCTCCTCTTGAAGGGCTTGTGGAACGTTGGCATAAGTCTTGCGTCTAAGCCAGGGAATCAGCTCTCATCTCAAGACGATTTCCGGGAAAAGGAGCAATCCTCGAGTTGCTGTGCTGAACTTGGTGTTCCTCTAGTACTTGAGACGGTGTTCTCGGGAATCTCTGGAGTTGCTAAAGGACGTGAGGCCACTGGTCGTGTTTGATGGGACGGGGGATGGCTCTGGAGTCAATACAGGAGAATCGGGCCTCATCTCGAGTTAATTTGGTGTACATGGAGCTCCTTCGCGTTGCTGGGGTGACCTCAGGGTCCCTCTAGACGTGTGACAGTGTTCTTGGGCACTCTCTCGAGATCTGTCAAGCAAGTCGAGGCTCCTTACATGCTTTATGAGGATCACGGAGAATTGCTCTGCATGCAATGCAGGTGAATGGGACTCATCTCGCTTCGAGGGGGAAGTCTCATGGTTTTTCTCGAGTTGCGGCGGGGCCCTGGGGTATATTCTTGAGTTTTGGCGGGGATGGCCCTTCAAAACACGTGTTTGTTCAGGGACGTCGGGACTCCTGTCTAGTTATGAGGGACACCTCAGGAATCTCTGCGAGGCTTGGCAGGCAAAAGGGGACGCTTCTCGAGGTGAGGCGGGAGACGCAGGTTCCCTTTCCAGTAGCCACAGAAATATTGTGATTCCTCTCAATGTTCAAGAGAAGTCAGGCATCGTCACTTTTGGGAGCAGTGAACTCCATGTGCCTCTCGAGGTGTCAAAGGCATGTGAGGCATTCTGTCGAAATGAGGCGGGGACCTCGGGCTTTCTCTAGGGACTCCACAGGGTATTCAGACATCCCTTCTCCTTGTGAGATGAAAGATGAGCCTGTATTCAAGCCACTGCAAGAAAATCCGGCCTCCTTTCGAGTCAGGGCTTCTCAGTGTATATTCCACTTGAGGCAGCAAACTCAGGGTCCCTCCCTCACACCTATTGCTGAGAGAAGCCTCCTCTTGAGGGGCTTGTGGATGGTTGGCATACGTCTTGCGTCTAGGCCAGGGAATCAGCTCTCATCTCCAGGCAATTTGGGTCCACGGAGCATTCCTCGAGTTGTTCTGCTGAACTTGGTATTCCTCTAGGCTTGGCACATTGTTCTCGGGGAACTTCTGGAGTTGCCTAAAGGAAGTCCAGCCAGAGGTCCTGTTTGATGTGGAATGGGGGATGGCTCTGGAGTCAACACAGGAGAATCGGGCCTCATCTCGAGTTGATTTGGTGTGCATGGAGCTCCTTAAGTTTGCAGGGGTGACCTCAGGGTCCCTCTAGACGTGTGACAGTGTTCCTGGGGTCTCTCTCGAGACCCGTCAAGCAAGTCGAGGCTCCATACATGCTTGATGGGGATCACGGAATTGCTCTGCATGCAATGCAAGAGAATCGGGCCTCATCTCGCTTCGAGGGGAAAGTCTCATGGTTTTTCTCGAGTTGCGGCGGGGACCTGGGGTATATTCTTGAGTTACGGCGGGGATGGCCCTTCAAAACGCGTGTTTGTTCAGCGACGTCGGGACTCCTGTCTAGTTATGAGGGACACCTCAGGGATCTCTGTGAGGCTTGGCAGGCAAAAGGGACACTTCTTGAGGTGAGGCGGGAGAGGCAGGGTCCCTTTCCAGTAGCCACAGAAATATTGGGATTCCTCTCAATGTACAAGAGAAGTCAGGCATCGTCACTTTTGGAAGCAGTGAACTCCGCGTGCCTCTCGAGGTGTCAAAGGCATGTGAGGCATTCTGTCGAAATGAGGCGGGGACCTTGGGCTTTCTCTAGGGACTCCACAGGGGATTCAGACATCCCTTCTCCTTGTGAGATGAAAGATGAGCCTGTATTCAAGCCACTGCAAGGAAATCCGGCCTCCTTTCGAGTCAGGGCTTCTCGGTGTATATTCCACTTGAGGCAGCAAACTCAGGGTCCCTCCCTCACACCTATTGCTGAGAGAAGCCTCCTCTTGAGTGGCTTGTGAAAAGTTGGCATACGTCTTGCGTCTAGGCCAGGGAATCAGCTCTCATCTAGAGACGATTTGGGGAACAAGGAGCATTCCTCGAGTTGCTGTGCTGAACTTGCTGTTCCTCTAGACTTGGGACGGTGTTCTCGGGGAATCTCTGGAGTTGCCTAAAGGTAGTCAGGCCACTGGTCATGTTTGATGGGGAACGGGGGATGGCTCTGGAGTCAATGCAGTGGAATCGGACCTCATCTCGAGTTTATTTGGTGTACATGGAGCACTTTCACGTTGCTGGTGTGACCTCAGTGTCACTGTAGATGTGTGAAAGTGTTCTTGGGGACTCTCTCGAGATCCGTCAAGCAAGTCAATGCTCCTTTCATGCTTGATGGGTATCACGGAATTGTTCTGCATGCAATGCAGGAGAATCGTGCCTCATCTCGCTTCGAGGGGGAAGTCTCATGGTTTTTCTCGAATTGAGGCGGGGACCTGGGGTATATACTCGAGTTACGGCGAGGATGGCCCCTCAAAATACGTGTTTGTTCAGTGACGTCGGGACTCAAGTCTAGGTACGAGGGACACCTCAGGTACCTCTGGGAGGCTTGGCAGGGCAAAAGGGATGCTTCTCGAAGTGAGGCGGGAGACCCAGTGTCCCTTTCCAGTAGTCACAGTAATATTGCGATTCCTCTCAATGTGCAAGAAAAGTCAGGCTTCGTCACTTTTGGAAGCAGGGAACTCCGCGTGCCTCTCGAGGTGTCAAAATCATGTGAGGCATTCCGTCGAAATGAGGCAGGGACCTCGGGCTTTCTCTACGGACTCCACAGCTGATTCAGACAACCCTTCTCCTTGTGAGATGAAAGATGAGCCTGTATTCAAGCCAATGCAAGGAAATCCAGCCTCCTTTCGAGTCAGGGCTTCTCGGTGTATATTCCACTTGAGGCAGCAAACTCAGGGTCCCTCCCTCACACCTATTGCTGAGAGAAGCCTCCTCTTGAAGGGCTTGTGGAACGTTGGCATACGTCTTGCGTCTAAGCCAGGGAATCATCTCTCCTCTCGAGACGATTTCAGGGAAAAGGAGCAATCCTCTAGTTGCTGTGCTGAATTTGGTGTTTCTCTATTCTTGAGACTGTGTTCTCGGGGAATCTCTGGAGTTGCGTAAAAGACGTCAGGCCACTGGTCGTGTTTGATGGGAACGGGGGATGGCTCTGGAGTCAATACAGGAGAATCGGGCCTCATCTCGAGTTGATTGGGGGTACATGGAGCTCCTTCGCGTAGCTGGGGTGACCTCAGTGTCCCTCTAGACGTGTGACAGTGTTCTTGGGCACTCTCTCGAGATCTGTCAAGCAAGTCGAGGCTCCTTACATGCTTTATGAGGATCACAGAATTGCTCTGCATGCAATGCAAGTGAATGGGGACTCATCTCGCTTCGAGGGGGAAGTCTCATGGTTTTTCTCGAGTTGCGGCGGGGCCCTGGTGTATATTCTTGAGTTTCGGCGGGGATGGCCCTTCAAAACGCGTGTTTGTTCAGCAACATCGGGACTCCTGTCTAGTTATGAGGGACACCTCAGGAATCTTTGCGAGACTTGGCAGGGCAAAAGGGACGCTTCTCGAGGTGAGGCGGGAGACCCAGGGTCCCTTTCCAGTAGCCACAGAAATTTTGGGATTCCTCTCAATGTTCAAGAGAAGTCAGGCATCGTCACTTTTGGAAGCAGTGACCTCTGCGTGACTCTCGAGGTGTCAAAGGCATGTGAGGCATTCCGTCGAAATGAGGCGGGGACCTCGGGTTTTCTCTCGGGGCTCCACAGTGGATTCAGACATCCCTTCTCCTTGTGAGATTAAAGATGAGCCTGTATTCAAGCCACTGCAAGGAAATCCGTCCTCCTTTCGAGTCAGTGATTCTCGGTGTTTATTCCACTTGAGGCAGCAAACTCAGGGTCCCTCCCTCCCACCTATTGCTGAGAGAAGCCTCCTTTTGAGGGGCTTGTGGACGGTTGGCATACTTCTTGCGTCTAGGCCAGGGAATCAGCTCTCATCTCCAGGCAATTTGGGTCCACGGAGCATTCCTCGAGTTGTTCTGCTGAACTTGGTATTCCTCTAGGCTTGGCACATTGTTCTCGGGGAACTTCTGAAGTTGCCTAAAGGAAGTCTAGCCACAGGTCCTGTTTGATGGGGAACGGGGGATGGCTCTGGAGTCAACACAGGAGAATCGGGCCTCATCTCGAGTTGATTTGGGGTGCATGGAGCTCTTTAACTTTGCAAAGGTGACCTCAGGGTCCCTCTAGACGTGTGACAGTGTTCCTGGTGTTTCTCTCGAGATCCGTCAAGCAAGTTGAGGCTCCATACATGCTTGATGGGGATCACGGAATTGCTCTGCATGCAATGCAGGAGAATCGGGCCTCATCTCGCTTCGAGGGGGAAGTCTCATGGTTTTTCTCGAGTTGAGGCGGGGACCTGGGGTATATTCTTGAGTTACGGCGGGGATGGCCCTTCAAAACGCGTGTTTGTTCAGCGACGTCGGGACTCCTGTCTAGTTACGAGGGACACCTCAGGAATCTCTGCGAGACTTGGCAGGGCAAAAGGGACGCTTCTCGAGGTGAGGCGGGAGACCCAGGCTCCCTTTCCAGTAGCCACAGAAATATTGGATTCCTCTCAATGTCCAAGAGAAGTCAGGCACCGTCACTTTTGGAAGCAGTGAACTCCGCGTGCCTCTCGAGGTGTCAAAGGCATGTGAGGCATTTCGTCGAAATGAGGCGGGGACCTCGGGTTTTCTCTAGGGACTCCACAGGGATTCAGACATCCCTTTCCTTGTGAGATGAAAGATGAGCCTGTATTCAAGCCACTGCAAGAAAATCCGGCCTCCTTTCGAGTCAGGGCTTCTCGGTGTATATTCCACTTGAGGCAGCAAACTCAGGGTCCCTCCCTCACACATATTGCTGAGAGAAGCCTCCTCTTGAGGGGCTTGTGGATGGTTGGCATACGTCTTGCGTCTAGGCCAGGGAATCAGCTCTCATCTCCAGACAATTTGGGTCCAAGGAGCATTCCTCGAGTTGTTCTGCTGAACTTGGTGTTCCTCTAGACTTGAGACGGTGTTCTCGGGAAATCTCTGGAGTTGCCTAAAGGAAGTCAGGCCACTGGTCGTGTTTGATGGGGAACGGGGGATGGCTCTGGAGTCAATCACAGGAGAATCGGGCCTCATCTCGAGTTGATTTGGGGTACATGGAGCTGGGGTCTTCGAGACCCTTGGCTGGGGTGACTCAGGGTCTCCTCTAGACGTGTGACAGTGTTCTTGGGGACTCTCTCGTTCTTGGGATCTCGTGAGATCTGTCAAGCAAGTCGAGGCTCCTTACATGCTTTATGGGGATCACGGAATTGCTCTGCATGCAATGCAGGTGAATGGGGACTCATCTCGCTTCGAGGGGGAAGTCTCATGGTTTTTCTCGAGTTGCGGGGGGGCCCTGGGTATATTCTTGAGTTTTGGCGGGGATGGCCCTTCAAAACGCGTGTTTGTTCAGCAACATCGGGACTCCTGTCTAGTTATGAGGGACACCTCAGGAATCTCTGGAGAGGCTTGGCAGGGCAAAAGGGACGCTTCTCGAGGTGAGGCGGGAGACCCAGGGTCCCTTTCCAGTAGCCACAGAAATATTGCGATTCCTCTCAATGTTCAAGAAAGTCAGGCATCGTCACTTTTGGAAGCAGTGAACTCCGCGTGCCTCTCGAGGTGTCAAAGCATGTGAGGCATTCGTCGAAATGAGGCGGGGACCTCGGGCTTTCTCTACGGGACTCCACAGCGGATTCAGACATCCCTTCTCCTTGTGAGATGAAAGATGAGCCTGTATTCAAGCCACTGCAAGAAATCCAGCCTCCTTTCGAGTCAGGGCTTCTCGGTGTATATTCCACTTGAGGCAGCAAACTCAGGGTCCCTCCCTCACACACTATTGCTGAGAGAAGCCTCCTCTTGAAGGGCTTGTGGAACGGTTGGCATACGTCTTGCGTCTAAGCCAGGGAATCAGCTCTCATCTCCAGACGATTTGGGGGAAAAGGAGCATCCTCGAGTTGTTGTGCTGCTGAACTTGGTTCCTCTAGCTTGGACGGTGTTCTCGGGGGAATCTCTGGAGTTGCCTAAAGGAAGTCTGAGGCCACTGGTCGTGTTTGATGGGAACGGGGGATGGCTCTGGAGTCAATACAGGGAGAATCGGGCCTCATCTCGAGTTGATTTGGGGTACATGGAGCTCCTTTCGCTTGCTGGGGTGACCTCAGGGTCCCTCTAGACGTGTGACAGTGTTCTTGGGGACTCTCTCGAGATCTGTCAAGCAAGTCGAGGCTCCTTACATGCTTTATGGGGATCACGGAATTGCTCTGCATGCAATGCAGGTGAATGGGGACTCATCTCGCTTCGAGGGGGAAGTCTCATGGTTTTTCTCGAGTTGCGGCGGGGCCCTGGGGTATATTCTTGAGTTTTGGCGGGGATGGCCCTTCAAAACGCGTGTTTGTTCAGCAACATCGGGACTCCTGTCTAGTTATGAGGGACACCTCAGGAATCTTTGCGAGACTTGGCAGGGCAAAAGGGACGCTTCTCGAGGTGAGGCGGGAGACCCAGGGTCCCTTTCCAGTAGCCACAGAAATACTGGGATTCCTCTCAATGTTCAAGAGAAGTCAGGCATCGTCACTTTTGGAAGCAGTGACCTCTGCGTGCCTCTCGAGGTGTCAAAGCATGTGAGGCATTCGTCGAAATGAGGCGGGGACCTCGGGCTTTCTCTCGGGACTCCACAGCGGATTCAGACATCCCTTCTCCTTGTGAGATGAAAGATGAGCCTGTATTCAAGCCACTGCAAGGAAATCCGGCCTCCTTTCGAGTCAGGGATTCTCGGTGTTTATTCCACATGAGGCAGCAAATTCAGGGTCACTCCCTCCCACCTATTGCTGAGAGAAGCCTCCTCTTGAGGGGCTTGTGGACGGTTGGCATACTTCTTGCGTCTAGGCCAGGGAATCAGCTCTCATCTCCAGGCAATTTGGGTCCACGGAGCATTCCTCGAGTTGTTCTGCTGAACTTGGTATTCCTCTAGGCTTGGCACATTATTCTCGGGGAACTTCTGGAGTTGCCTAAAGGAAGTCTAGCCACAGGTCCTGTTTGATGGGGAACGGGGGATGGCTCTGGAGTCAACACAGGAGAATCGGGCCTCATCTCGAGTTGATTTGGGGTGCATGGAGCTCCTTAAGTTTGCAGGGGTGACCTCAGGGTCCCTCTAGACGTGTGACAGTGTTCCTGGTGTCTCTCTCGAGATCCGTCAAGCAAGTTGAGGCTCCATACATGCTTGATGGGGATCACTGAGTTGCACTGCATGCAATGCAGGAGAATCGGGCCTCATCTCGCTTCGAGGGGAAAGTCTCATGGTTTTTCTCGAGTTGCGGCGGGGACCTGAGGTATATTCTTGAGTTACGGCGGGGATGGCCCTTCAAAAACGCGTGTTTGTTCAGCGATGTCGGGACTCCTGTCTAGTTATGAGGGACACCACAGGAATCTCTGCGAGACTTGGCAGGCAAAAGGGACGCTTCTCGAGGTGAGGCGGGAGACGCAGGGTCCCTTTCCAGTAGCCACAGAAATATTGGGATTCCTCTCAATGTACAAGAGAAGTCAGGCATCGTCACTTTTGGAAGCAGTGAACTCCACGTGCCTCTCGAGGTGTCAAAGGCATGTGAGGCATTCTGTCGAAATGAGGCGGGGACTTGGGCTATCTCTAGGGACTCCACAGGGAATTCAGACATCCCTTCTCCTTGAGAGATGAAAGATGAGCCTGTATTCAAGCCACTGCAAAGAATTCTGGCCTCCTTTCGAGTCAGGGCTTTTCGGTGTATATTCCACTTGAGGCAGCAAACTCAGGGTCCCTCCCTCACACAGATTTCTGAGAGAAGCCTCCTCTTGAGCGGCTTGTGAAAGGTTGGCATACGTCTTGCGTCTATGCCAGGGAATCAGCTCTCATCTCGCGACGATTTGGGGTAAAAGGAGCATTCCTCGAGTTGCTGTGCTGAACTTGCTGTTCCTCTAGACTTGGGACGGTGTTCTCGGGGAATCTCTGGAGTTGCCTAAAGGTAGTCAGGCCACTGGTCGTGTTTGATGGGGAACGGGGGATGGCTCTGGAGTCAATGCAGCGGAATCGGACCTCATCTCGAGTTTATTTGGGGTACATGGAGCACTTTCGCGTTGCTGGGGTGACCTCAGGGTCCCTGTAGACGTGTGACAGTGTTCTTGGAGTCTCTCTCGAGATCCGTCAAGCAAGTCGATGCTCCTTACATGCTTGATGGGTATCACGGAATTTTTCTGCATGCAATGCAGGAGAATGGGGCCTCATCTCGCTTCGAGGGGGAAGTCTCATGGTTTTTCTCGAGTTGAGGCGGGGACCTGGGGTATATTCTCGAGTTACGGCGGGGATGGCCCCTCAAAACATGTGTTTGTTCAGTGACGTCGGGACTCAAGTCTAGTTACGAGGGACACCTCAGGAATCTCTGGAAGGCTTGGCAGGGCAAAAGGGACGCTTCTCGAGGTGAGGCGGGAGACCCAGTGTCCCTTTCCAGTAGCCACAGTAATATTGCGATTCCTCTCAATGTTCAAGAAGAGTCAGGCATCGTCACTTTTGGAAGCAGTGAACTCCGCGTGCCTCTCGAGGTGTCAAAATCATGTGAGGCATTCCGTCGAAATGAGGCGGGGACCTCGGGCTTTCTCTACGGACTCCACAGCTGATTCAGACATCCCTTCTCCTTGTGAGATGAAAGATGAGCCTGTATTCAAGCCAATGCAAGGAAATCCAGCCTCCTTTCGAGTCAGGCTTCTCGGTGTATATTCCACTTGAGGCAGCAAACTCAGGGTCCCTCCCTCACACCTATTGCTGAGAGAAGCCTCCTCTTGAAGGGCTTGTGGAACGTTGGCATACGTCTTGCGTCTAAGCCAGGGAATCAGCTCTCATCTCAAGACGATTTGGGGGAAAAGGAGCAATCCTCGAGTTGCTGTGCTGAACTTGGTGTTCCTCTAGACTTGAGACGGTGTTCTCGGGGAATCTCTGGAGTTGCACAAAGGACGTGAGGCCACTGGTCGTGTTTGATGGGAATGGGGGATGGCTCTGGAGTCAATACAGGAGAATCGGGCCTCATCTCGAGTTGATTTGGGGTACATGGAGCTCCTTCGCGTTGCTGGGGTGACCTCATGGTCCCTCTAGACGTGTGACAGTGTTCTTGGGCACTCTCTCGAGATCTGTCAAGCAAGTCGAGGCTCCTTACATGCTTTATGAGGATCACAGAATTGCTCTGCATGCAATGCAAGTGAATGGGGACTCATCTCGCTTCGAGGGGGAAGTCTCATGGTTTTTCTCGAGTTGCGGCGGGGCCCTGGGGTATATTCTTGAGTTACGGCTGGGGATGGCCCTTCAAAACATGTGTTTTTTCAGCGACGTCGGGGGACTCCTGTCTAGTTATGAGGGACACCTCAGGAATCTTTGCGAGGCTTGGCAGGGCAAAAGGGACGCTTCTCGAGTGAGGCGGGAGACCAGGTCCCTTTCCAGTAGCCACAGAAATATTGGGATTCCTCTCAATGTTCAAGAGAAGTCAGGCATCGTCACTTTTGGAAGCAGTGAACTCTGCGTGCCTCTCGAGGTGTCAAAGGCATGTGAGGCATTCTGTCGAAATGAGGCGGGGACCTCTGGCTTTCTCTAGGGACTCCACAGGGGATTCAGACATCCCTTCTCCTTGTGAGATGAAAGATGAGCCTGTATTCAAGCCACTGCAAGGAAAATCAGCCTCCTTTCGAGTCAGGGCTTCTCGGTGTATATTCCACTTGAGGCAGCAAACTCAGGGTCCCTCCCTCACAACTATTGCTGAGAGAAGCCTCCTCTTGAGGGGCTTGTGGATGGTTGGCATACGTCTTGCGTCTAGGCCAGGGAATCAGCTCTCATCTCCAGGCAATTTGGGCCCACGGAGCATTCCTCGAGTTGTTCTGCTGAACTTGGTATTCCTCTAGGCTTGGCACATTGTTCTCGGGGAAACTCTGGAGTTGCCTAAAGGAAGTCAGCCACTGGTCGTGTTTGATGGGAATGGGGGATGGCTCTGGAGTCATCACAGGGGAATCGGGCCTCATCTCGAGTTGATTTGGGGTACATGGAGCTCCTTACTTTTGCTGGGGTGACCTCAGGGTCCCTCTAGACGTGTGACAGTGTTCCTGGGTCTCTCTCGAGATCCGTCAAGCAAGTCGAGGCTCCTTACATGCTTGATGGGGATCACGGAATTGCTCTGCATGCAATGCAGGGAGAATCGGGCCTCATCTCGCTTCGAGGGGAAAGTCTCATGGTTTTTCTCGAGTTGCGGCGGGGACCTGGGGTATATTCTTGAGTTACGGCGGGGATGGCCCTTCAAAACTCTTGTTTGTTCAGCGACGTCGGGACTCCTGTCTAGTTACGAGGGACACCTCAGGAATCTCTGCGAGGCTTGGCAGGGCAAAAGGGAAGCTTCTCGATGTGAGGCGGGAGACCCACGGTCCCTTTGCAGTAGCCACAGAAATTTGGGATTCCTCTCAATGTTCAAGAGAGTCAGGCATCGTCACTTTTGAAGCAGTGAACTCTGCGTGCCTCTCGAGGTGTCAAAGGCATGTGAGGCATTCCGTCGAACGGATTTGGGGACCTGGGCTTTCTCTAGGGACTCCACAGGGGATTCAGACATCCCTTCTCCTTGTGAGATGAAAGAGGAGCCTGTATTCAAACCACTGCAAGGAAACACGGTCCTCCTTTCGAGTCAGGGCTTCTCGGTGTATATTCCACTTGAGGCAGCAAACTCAGGGTCCCTCCCTCACATTTATTGCTGAGAGAAGCCTCCTTTGAGGGGCTTGTGGAAAGTTGGCATATGTCTTGAGTCTAAGCCAGGGAATCAGCTCTCATCTCCAGGCAATTTGGGGTCCAAGGAGCATTCCTCGAGTTGCTCTGCTGAACTTGGTGTTCCTCTAGACTTGGCACGTGTGTTCTCGGGGAACCTCTGGTGTTGCTAAAGGAAGTCAAGCCACAGGTCGCGTTTGCTGGGGAACGGGGGGATGGCTCTGGAGTCAAGGCAGGGAATCGGGCCTCATCTCGAGTTGATTTGGTGTACATGGAGCTCCTTCGCGATGTTGGTTCGACCTCAGGGTCCCTCTACGTGTGACAGTGTTCTTGGGATTGTGTCACGATCCATCAAGGAAGTCGCTGCTCCTTATATGTTTCATGGGGAACACGGATTGCTCTGCATGCAGTGCAGGGTAATCGGGTCTCATCTCACTTTGAGGGGGAAGTCTCATGGTTTTTCTCGAGTTGCAGCGGGGAAATGGGTTATATTCTCGAGTTACAGGGTAATGGGTATTCAAAACTCGTGTTTGTCCAGCGATGGCTGGACTACTGTTTAGTTATGAGGGACACCTCAGGAATCTCTTGAAGGCTTGGCATGGGCAAAACGGACGCTTCCCGAGATGAGGAGGGAAACCCAGGATCCCTATCCAGTAGAGACAGGTATATTGTATTTCTGTCAGTGTTCAAGAGGAGTCAGGCATCGTCACGTTTTGAAGCAGAGAACTCTGCGTGCCACTCGAGGTGTCAAAGGCATGTGAGGCATTCCGTCGAAAGGAGTCGGGGAACTAGGGCTTTCTCTAGGGACTGCACAGGGGATTCAGACAGCCCTTCACCTTGTGAGATGAAAGAAGCCTGTATTCAAACCGCTGCAAGGAAACCCGGCCTCCTTTCGAGTCAGGGATTCTCGGTGTATATTCCACTTGAGGCAGCAAACTCAGGGTCCCTCCCTCACACCTACGGCTGAGAGCAGCCTCCTCTTGAGGGTCTTATGGTAAGTTGGCACGTCTTGAGTCTAAGCCAGGCAATCAGATCTCATCTCCAGGCAAATTTGGTGTCCAAAGAGAATTTCTCGAGTTGCTCTGGTGAACTTGGTATTCCTCTAGGCTTGGCACGTTGTTCCTCTGGGAAACTCTGGAGTTGCATAAAGGAAGTCAAACCACTGGTCGTGTTTGATGGTGAACGGGGGATTGGGTCTGGAGTCCAGGCAGGAGAATCGGGCCTCACCTCGAGTTGAATTTGGGGTACATGGAGCTCCTTCTCAATGCTGGTGTGACCTCAGGGTCCGTCTTTACTTGTGACACTGTTCTTGTGGACTATCTCGAGATCCATCACGCAAGTCGAGGCTCCTTACAAGTTTCATGGTGATTACGGGATTTCTCTGCATGCAGTGCAGGGGAATCGGGCCTCATCTCGTTTCGAGGGGGAAGTCTAATGGTTTTTCTCGAGTTGCGGCGGGGATCTAGAGTATATTCATGAGTTACGGCGGGGATGGCCCTTCAACACTTGTGTTTGTCCAGTGACATCGGGACTCCTGTCGAGTTACGAGGGACACCTAAGGAATCTCTTCGAGGCTTTGCAGGGGTCAAAGGGACGCTTCTCGAGGTGAGGCGAGAGACCCAGGGTCCCTTTGCAGTAGCCACAGGGATATTGGGATTCCTGTCAATGTTCAAGAGGAGTCAGGCATAGTCACCTTTTGAAGCAGTGATCTCTGCGTGCCTCTCGAGGTGTCAAAGGCATGTGAGACATTCCGTCGAAAGGAGTCGGGGACCTAGGGCTTTCTCTAGGGATTCCACAGGGGATAAGACTTCCCTTAACTTTGTGAGATGAAAGAGGAGCCTGTATTCAATCCTCTGCAAGGAAGCCCAGCCTCCTTTCGAGTGGGCTTCTCGGTATATATTCCACTTGAGGCAGCAAACTCAGGTTCCCTCCCTCACAACTACTGCTGAGAGCATCCTCCACTTGAGGGTCTTATGTTAAGTTGGCATACGTCTTGAGTCTAAGCCAGGCAATCAGCTCTCATCAGGCAATTTGGGGTCCAAGGAGCATTCCTCGAGTTGCTCTGCTGAACTTGGTATTCCTCTAGGCTTGGCACGTTGTTCTCTGGGAAACTCTGGAGTTGCCTAAAGGAAGTCACACTACTGGTCATGTTTGATGAGGAACGGGGGATGGCTCTGGAGTCAAGGCCGGGGAATCGGGCCTCATCTCTAATTGATTTGGGGTACACGGAGCTCCTTCGCGATGCTGGTGTGACCTCAGGGTCCCTCTCTACTTGTTACAGTGTTCTTGTGGACTGTCTGGAGATCCATCAAGCAAGTCGAGGCTTCTTACATGTTTCCTGGAAACACGTGATTGCTCTGCATGCAATGAAGGGAAATCGGGCATCATTTCGCTTTGAGGGAGAAGTCTCATGGTTTTTCTCGAGTTGCGGCGGGGACCCTGGATATATTCTTGAGTTGGGGGGATAGCCTTTGAACGCTCATTTTTGTCCAGCGAGGTCAGGACTCCTCTCTAGTTATGAGGGACACCTCAGGAATCTCTTCTAAGATTGCCAGTGCCAAAGGGATGCTTCTCGAGGTGTGAGGCGGGAGACCCAGGGTCCCTTTCCAGTAGCCACAAGGATATTGGGCTTCCTCTCAATTTTCAAGAGGAGTGAGGCATCGTCGTCAGCTTTTGAGGCAGTGAACTCTGCGTGCCGCTCGAAGTGTCAAAGGCATGTGAGGCATTCCGTCGAAAGTAGTCGGGGAACTAGGCCTTTCTCTAGGGTCTCCATAGGAGATTCAGACATCCGATCACCTTGTGAAATGAAAAAGAAGCCTGTATTCAAGCCACTGCAAGGAAACCCGGCCTCCTTTCGAGTCATGGATTCTCAGTGTATATTCCAATTGAGACAGCAAACTCAGGGTCCCTCCCTCACACCCACTGCTGAGAGAAGCCTCCTCTTGAAGGGCTTGTGGAAAGTTCGCATATGTCTTGAATCTAAGCCAGGCAGTCAGCTATCATCTCCAGACAATTTGCTGTCCACGGAGTATTCCTCGAGTTGCTCTGCTGAACTTGCTATTCCTCTAGACTTGGCACGGTACTCGGGCAACCTCTGGAGTTGCTTAAAGGAAGTCAAGCCACTGGTTGTGTTTGCTGGGAGAGGAGGATGGCTCTGGAGTCAAGGCTGGGGAATCGGGCATCATGTCGAGTTGATTTGTGGTACATGGAGCTCCTTTGCGATGTTGGTGTGACCTCAGGTCCCTCTCTACTTGTGACAGTGTTTTTGCGGATAGTCTCGAGATCCATCAAGCAAGTCGAGGCTCCTTACATGTTTCATGCGGATGCAGGTGAATCACGGGATTGCTCTCTGTTTATAGTGCGGCGGGGACCTGGGGAATCGCCCTCATCTCACTTTCAGGGGAAAGTCTCATGCAGGTGAGGCTGGAGACCCAGGGTCCCATTCCAGTAGCCACAGGGATATTGGGATTCCTGTCAGTGTTAAAGAGGAGTCAGTCATCGTCCGCTTTTGAAGCAGTGAACTCTGCGTGCCGCTCGAGGTGTCAAATGCATGTGAGGCATTTCATCGGAAAGAGTAGGGAAACTAGGGCTCTCTCTAGGGATTCCACAGGGGATTCAGACATCCTTTCACATTGTGAGATGAAAGAGGAGCCTGTATTCAAGCCACTGCAAGGAAACCCGGCCTCCTTTTGAGTCAGGGCTTCTCTGTGTATATTCCACTTGAGGCAGCAAACTCAGGGTCCCTCCCTCACACATACTGCTGAGAGAAGCCTCCTCTGGAGGGGCTTGTGGAAAGTTGGCATACCTCTTGAGTCTAAGCCAGGCAATCAGCTCTCATCTCCAGGAAATTTGGGGGCCCACGGAGCATACCTCGAGTTGCTCTGTTGAACTTGGTATTCCTCTAGTCTTGGCACGTTGTTCTCGGTGAACTTCTGGAGTTGCCTAAAGGAAGTCAAGCCACTGGGCGTGTTTGTTGGGTACCAGTGGATGGCTCTGGGGTCAAGGCAGGGGAAATGGGCCTCATCTTGAGGTGATTTGGCGTACATGGAGCTCCTTCGCGATGCTTGTGTGACCTCAGTGTCCCACTGTACTTGTGACAGTAATCTTGCGGACTGTCTCGAGATCCATCAAGCAAGTAGCGGCTCCTTACAAGTTTCATGGGGATCATGGGATTGCTCTGCATGCAGTGCAGGGGAATCTGGCCTCATCTCGCTGGGGGGGGGGAAGTCTCATGGTTTTTCTCGAGTTGCGGCGGGGACCTGGGTTATATTCTCGAGTTACGGCGGGGATGGCCCTTCAACACTCGTGTTTCTCCAGCGACGTCAGGACTCCTGTCGAGTTACGAGGGACACCTCAGGAATATCTTCGAGGCTTGGTAGGGCCAAAGGGGTGCTTCTCGATGTGAGGCGGGAGACTCAGAGTCCCTTTCCTGTAGCCAAAGTGATATGGGAATTCCTGTCAATATTCAAGAGGAGTCAGTCATCGTCACCTTTCAAGCAGTGAAATCTGCGTGCCGCTCGAGGTGTCAAAGGCATGTGAGGCATTCCGTCGAAAGGAGTAGGTGAACTAGGGCTTTCTCTAGGGACTCCACAGGGGATTCAGACATCCCTTCACCTTGTGAGATGAAAGAGGAGCCTGTATTCAAGACACTGCAAGGGAACACAGCCTCCTTTAGAGTCAGGGCTTCTCGTTTTTATATTCCACATGAGGCAGCAATCTCAGGGTCCCTCCCTCACACCTACTGCTGAGAGAAGCCTTTTCTTGAGGGGCTTGTGGAAAGTTCGCATTCATCTTGAGTCTAAGCCAGACAATCAGCTCTCATCTCCAGGCAATTTGGGGCCCACGGAGCATTCCTCGAGTTGCTCTCCTGAACTTGGTATTCTTCTTCTATGCTTGGCACGTTGTTCTCGGGGAACCTCTGTAGTTGTTTAAAAGAAGTCAAGCCACTGGTCGTGTTTGATGGGAAAAGGGGGATGGCTCTGGAGTCAAGGCAGGGGAATCGGGCCTCATCTCGAGTTTTTTGGGGTACATGGAGCTCTTTGGCGATGCTGGTGTGACATCAGGTCCCTCTCTACTTGTGACAGTGTTTGCGGATTGTCTCGAGATCCATCTAGAAATTCGAGGCTCCTTACATGTTTCATGGGGATCACGGGATTGGTCTGCATTCAGTGCAGGGTAATCGGGCCTCATCTCGCTTTGAGGGGCATGTTTCATGGTTTTTCTCGAGTTGCGGCGGGGACCTGGGGAATATTCTCGAGTTTACGGGGAATGGCCCTTCAACACTCTTGTTTGTCCAGCGACGTCAGGACTCCTGTCGAGTTACGAGGGACACCTCAGGAATCTCTTCGAGGCTTGGCAGGGCAAAGGGAAGCTTCTCGATGTGAGGCGAGAAACCCACGGTCCCTTTGCAGAAGCCACAAGTATTTTGGGATTCCTGTCAATGTTCAAGATGAGTCAGGCATCGTCAGCTTTTGAAGCAGTGAACTCTGCGTGCCTCTCGAGGTGTCAAAGGCATGTGAGGCATTCCGTTGAACGGATTTGGGGACCTAGGGCTTTCTCTAGCGACTCCACAGGGGATTCAGACATCACCTTGTGAGATGAAAGAGGAGCCTGTTTTCAAACCATTTCAAGGAAACACGGTCTCTTTTCGAGTAAGTGCTTCTCGGTGTATATTCCACTTGAGACTGCAAACTCAGGGTCCCTCCCTCACATTTACTGCTGAGAGAAGCCTACTTTTGAGGGGCTTGTGGAAAGTTGGCATATGTCTTGAGTCTAACCCAGGCAATCAGCTCTCATCTCCAGGCAATTTGGGGTCCAAGGAACATTCCTCCAGTTGCTCTGCTGAACTTGGTGTTCCTCTAGACTTGGCACGTTGTTCTCGGGGAACCTCTGGTGTTGCTTAAAGGAAGTCAAGCCACAGGTCGCGTTTGCTGGGGAACTGGGGATGGCTCTGGAGTCAAGGCAGGGGAATCGGGCCTCATCTCGAGTTGATTTGGTGTACATGGAGCTCCTTCGCGATGTTGGTTCGACCTCAGGGTCCCTCTACTTGTGACAGTGTTCTTGAGGATTGTGTCACGATCCATCAAGGAAGTCGCTGCTCCTTATATGTTTCATGGGGAACACGGGATTGCTCGGCATGCAGTGCAGGGTAATCGGGTCTCATCTCACTTTGAGGGGGAAGTCTCATGGTTTTTCTCGAGTTGCAGCAGGGAAATGTGTTATGTTCTCGAGTTACAGGGTAATGGGTATTCAACACTCGTGTTTGTCCAGCGATGGCTGGACTACTGTTTAGTTATGAGGGACACCTCAGGAATCTCTTGAAGGCTTGGCATGGCCAAACGGACGCTTCCCGAGATGAGGAGGGAAACCCAGGATCCCTATCCAGTAGAGACAGGTATATTGGTATTTCTGTCAGTGTTCAAGAGGAGTCAGGCATCGTCACGTTTTGAAGCAGAGAACTCTGCGTGCCACTCGAGGTGTCAAAGGCATGTGAGGCATTCCGTCGAAAGGAGTCGGGGAACTAGGGCTTTCTCTAGGGACTGCACAGGGGATTCAGACAGCCCTTCACCTTGTGAGATGAAAGATAAGCCTGTATTCAAACCGCTGCAAGGAAACCCGGCCTCCTTTCGAGTCAGGGATTCTCGGTGTATATTCCACTTGAGGCAGCAAACTCAGGGTCCCTCCCTCACACCTACGGCTGAGAGCAGCCTGCTCTTGAGGGTCTTATGGTAAGTTGGCATACGTCTTGAGTCTAAGCCAGGCAATCAGATCTCATCTCCAGGCAAATTGGTGTCCACAGAGAATTTCTCGAGTTGCTCTGGTGAACTTGGTATTCCTCTAGGCTTGGCACGTTGTCCTCTGGGAAACTCTGGAGTTGCATAAAGGAAGTCAAACCACTGGTCGTGTTTGATGGTGAACGGGGGTTGGCTCTGGAGTCCAGGCAGGAGAATCGGGCCTCACCTCGAGTTGATTTGGGGTACATGGAGCTCCTTCTCAATGCTGGTGTGACCTCAGGGTCCGTCTTTACTTGTGACACTGTTCTTGTGGACTATCTCGAGATCCATCACGCAAGTCGAGGCTCCTTATAAGTTTCATGGTGATTACGGGATTTCTCTGCATGCAGTGCAGGGGAATCGGGCCTCATCTCGTTTGGAGGGGGAAGTCTAATGGTTTTTCTCGAGTTGCGGCGGGGATCTAGAGTATATTCATGAGTTACGGCGGGGATGGCCCTTCAACACTTGTGTTTGTCCAGTGACATCAGGACTCCTGTCGAGTTACGACGGACACCTAAGGAATCTCTTCGAGGCTTTGCAGGGTCAAAGGGACGCTTCTCGAGGTGAGGCGAGAGACCCAGGGTCCCTTTGCAGTAGCCACAGGGATATTGGGATTCCTGTCAATGTTCAAGAGGAGTCAGGCATAGTCACCTTTTGAAGCAGTGATCTCTGCGTGCCTCTCGAGGTGTCAAAGGCATGTGAGACATTCCGTCGAAAGGAGTCGGGGACCTAGGGCTTTCTCTAGGGATTCCACAGGGGATTAAGACTTCCCTTAACTTTGTGAGATGAAAGAGGAGCCTGTATTCAATCCTCTGCAAGGAAGCCCAGCCTCCTTTCGAGTATGGGCTTCTCGGTATATATTCCACTTGAGGCAGCAAACTCAGGTTCCCTCCCTCACAACTACTGCTGAGAGCATCCTCCACTTGAGGGTCTTATGTTAAGTTGGCATACGTCTTGAGTCTAAGCCAGGCAATCAGCTCTCATCTCCAGGCAATTTGTGGTCCACGGAGCATTCCTCGAGTTGCTCTGCTGAACTTGGTATTCCTCTAGGCTTGGCACGTTGTTCTCTGGGAAACTCTGGAGTTGCCTAAAGGAAGTCACACTACTGGTCATGTTTGATGAGGAACGGGGGATGGCTCTGGAGTCAAGGCCGGGGAATCGGGCCTCATCTCTAATTGATTTGGGGTACACGGAGCTCCTTCGCGATGCTGGTGTGACCTCAGGGTCCCTCTCTACTTGTTACAGTGTTCTTGTGGACTGTCTGGAGATCCATCAAGCAAGTCGAGGCTTCTTACATGTTTCCTGGAAACACGTGATTGCTCTGCATGCAATGAAGGAAAATCGGGCATCATTTCGCTTTGAGGGAGAAGTCTCATGGTTTTTCTCGAGTTGCGGCGGGGACCCTGGATATATTCTTGAGTTATGGCATGGATAGCCTTTGAACGCTCATTTTTGTCCAGCGAGGTCAGGACTCCTCTCTAGTTATGATGGACACCTCAGGAATCTCTTCTAAGATTGCCAGTGCCAAAGGGATGCTTCTCTTGGTGAGGCGGGAGACCCAGGGTCCCTTTCCAGTAGCCACAAGGATATTGGGCTTCCTCTCAATTTTCAAGAGGAGTGAGGCATCGTCAGCTTTTGAGGCAGTGAACTCTGCGTGCCGCTCGAAGTGTCAAAGGCATGTGAGGCATTCCGTCGAAAGTAGTCGGGGAACTAGGCCTTTCTCTAGGGTCTCCATAGGAGATTCAGACATCCGATCACCTTGTGAAATGAAAAAGAAGCCTGTATTCAAGCCACTGCAAGGAAACCCGGCCTCCTTTCGAGTCATGGATTCTCAGTGTATATTCCAATTGAGACAGCAAACTCAGGGTCCCTCCCTCACACCCACTGCTGAGAGAAGCCTCCTCTTGAAGGGCTTGTGGAAAGTTCGCATATGTCTTGAATCTAAGCCAGGCAGTCAGCTATCATCTCCAGACAATTTGCTGTCCACGGAGTATTCCTCGAGTTGCTCTGCTGAACTTGCTATTCCTCTAGACTTGGCACGTTGTACTCGGGCAACCTCTGGAGTTGCCCAAAGGAAGTCAAGCCACTGGTTGTGTTTGCTGGGGAGAGGAGGATGGCTCTGGAGACAAGGCTGGGGAATCGGGCATCATGTCGAGTTGATTTGTGGTACATGGAGCTCCTTTGCGATGTTGGTGTGACCTCAGGTCCCTCTCTACTTGTGACAGTGTTTTTGCGGATAGTCTCGAGATCCATCAAGCAAGTCGAGGCTCCTTACATGTTTCATGCGGATCACGGGATTGCTCTGTATTCAGTGCAGGGGAATCGCGCCTCATCTCACTTTCAGGGGAAAGTCTCATGCAGGTGAGGCTGGAGACCCAGGGTCCCATTCCAGTAGCCACAGGGATATTGGGATTTCTGTCAGTGTTAAAGAGGAGTCAGTCATCGTCCGCTTTTGAAGCAGTGAACTCTGCGTGCCGCTCGAGGTGTCAAATGCATGTGAGGCATTTCATCGGAAAGAGTAGGGAAACTAGGGCTCTCTCTAGGGATTCCACAGGGGATTCAGACATCCTTTCACATTGTGAGATGAAAGAGGAGCCTGTATTCAAGCCACTGCAAGGAAACCCGGCCTCCTTTTGAGTCAGGGCTTCTCTGTGTATATTCCACTTGAGGCAGCAAACTCAGGGTCCCTCCCTCACACATACTGCTGAGAGAAGCCTCCTCTGGAGGGGCTTGTGGAAAGTTGGCATACCTCTTGAGTCTAAGCCAGGCAATCAGCTCTCATCTCCAGGAAATTTGGGGGCCCACGGAGCATACCTCGAGTTGCTCTGTTGAACTTGGTATTCCTCTAGTCTTGGCACGTTGTTCTCGGTGAACTTCTGGAGTTGCCTAAAGGAAGTCAAGCCACTGGGCATGTTTGTTGGGTACCAGTGGATGGCTCTGGGGTCAAGGCAGGGGAAATGGGCCTCATCTTGAGGTGATTTGGCGTACATGGAGCTCCTTCGCGATGCTTGTGTGACCTCAGTGTCCCACTGTACTTGTGACAGTAATCTTGCGGACTGTCTCGAGATCCATCAAGCAAGTAGCGGCTCCTTACAAGTTTCATGGGGATCATGGGATTGCTCTGCATGCAGTGCAGGGGAATCTGGCCTCATCTCGCTGGGGGGGGGGAAGTCTCATGGTTTTTCTCGAGTTGCGGCGGGGACCTGGGTTATATTCTCGAGTTACGGCGGGGATGGCCCTTCAACACTCGTGTTTCTCCAGCGACGTCAGGACTCCTGTCGAGTTACGAGGGACACCTCAGGAATATCTTCGAGGCTTGGTAGGGCCAAAGGGGTGCTTCTCGATGTGAGGCGGGAGACTCAGAGTCCCTTTCCTGTAGCCAAAGTGATATGGGAATTCCTGTCAATATTCAAGAGGAGTCAGTCATCGTCACCTTTTCAAGCAGTGAAATCTGCGTGCCGCTCGAGGTGTCAAAGGCATGTGAGGCATTCCGTCGAAAGGAGTAGGTGAACTAGGGCTTTCTCTAGGGACTCCACAGGGGATTCAGACATCCCTTCACCTTGTGAGATGAAAGAGGAGCCTGTATTCAAGACACTGCAAGGGAACACAGCCTCCTTTAGAGTCAGGGCTTCTCGGTTTATATTCCACATGAGGCAGCAATCTCAGGGTCCCTCCCTCACACCTACTGCTGAGAGAAGCCTTTTCTTGAGGGGCTTGTGGAAAGTTCGCATTCATCTTGAGTCTAAGCCAGACAATCAGCTCTCATCTCCAGGCAATTTGGGGCCCACGGAGCATTCCTCGAGTTGCTCTCCTGAACTTGGTATTCTTCTATGCTTGGCACGTTGTTCTCGGGGAACCTCTGTAGTTGTTTAAAAGAAGTCAAGCCACTGGTCGTGTTTGATGGGAAAAGGGGGATGGCTCTGGAGTCAAGGCAGGGGAATCGGGCCTCATCTCGAGTTTTTTTGGGGTACATGGAGCTCTTTGGCGATGCTGGTGTGACATCAGTGTCCCTCTCTACTTGTGACAGTGTTCTTGCGGATTGTCTCGAGATCCATCTAGAAATTCGAGGCTCCTTACATGTTTCATGGGGATCACGGGATTGGTCTGCATTCAGTGCAGGGTAATCGGGCCTCATCTCGCTTTGAGGGGCATGTTTCATGGTTTTTCTCGAGTTGCGGCGGGGACCTGGGGAATATTCTCGAGTTACGGCGGGAATGGCCCTTCAACACTCTTGTTTGCCCAGCGACGTCAGGACTCCTGTCGAGTTACGAGGGACACCTCAGGAATCTCTTCGAGGCTTGGCAGGGCAAAGGGAAGCTTCTCGATGTGAGGCGAGAAACCCACGGTCCCTTTGCAGAAGCCACAAGTATTTTGGGATTCCTGTCAATGTTCAAGATGAGTCAGGCATCGTCACCTTTTGAAGAAGTGAACTCTGCGTGCCTCTCGAGGTGTCAAAGGCATGTGAGGCATTCCGTTGAACGGATTTGGGGACCTAGGGCTTTCTCTAGCGACTCCACAGGGGATTCAGACATCACCTTGTGAGATGAAAGAGGAGCCTGTTTTCAAACCATTTCAAGGAAACACGGTCTCTTTTCGAGTAAGTGCTTCTCGGTGTATATTCCACTTGAGACTGCAAACTCAGGGTCCCTCCCTCCCTCACATTTACTGCTGAGAGAAGCCTACTTTTGAGGGGCTTGTGGAAAGTTGGCATATGTCTTGAGTCTAACCCAGGCAATCAGCTCTCATCTCCAGGCAATTTGGGGTCCAAGGAACATTCCTCCAGTTGCTCTGCTGAACTTGGTGTTCCTCTAGACTTGGCACGTTGTTCTCGGGGAACCTCTGGTGTTGCTTAAAGGAAGTCAAGCCACAGGTCGCGTTTGCTGGGGAACTGGGGATGGCTCTGGAGTCAAGGCAGGGGAATCGGGCCTCATCTCGAGTTGATTTGGTGTACATGGAGCTCCTTCGCGATGTTGGTTCGACCTCAGGGTCCCTCTACTTGTGACAGTGTTCTTGAGGATTGTGTCACGATCCATCAAGGAAGTCGCTGCTCCTTATATGTTTCATGGGGAACACGGGATTGCTCGGCATGCAGTGCAGGGTAATCGGGTCTCATCTCACTTTGAGGGGGAAGTCTCATGGTTTTTCTCGAGTTGCAGCAGAAATGTGTTATGTTCTCGAGTTACAGGGTAATGGGTATTCAACACTCGTGTTTGTCCAGCGATGGCTGGACTACTGTTTAGTTATGAGGGACACCTCAGGAATCTCTTGAAGGCTTGGCATGGCCAAACGGACGCTTCCCGAGATGAGGAGGGAAACCCAGGATCCCTATCCAGTAGAGACAGGTATATTGGTATTTCTGTCAGTGTTCAAGAGGAGTCAGGCATCGTCACGTTTTGAAGCAGAGAACTCTGCGTGCCACTCGAGGTGTCAAAGGCATGTGAGGCATTCCGTCGAAAGGAGTCGGGGAACTAGGGCTTTCTCTAGGGACTGCACAGGGGATTCAGACAGCCCTTCACCTTGTGAGATGAAAGATAAGCCTGTATTCAAACCGCTGCAAGGAAACCCGGCCTCCTTTCGAGTCAGGGATTCTCGGTGTATATTCCACTTGAGGCAGCAAACTCAGGGTCCCTCCCTCACACCTACGGCTGAGAGCAGCCTGCTCTTGAGGGTCTTATGGTAAGTTGGCATACGTCTTGAGTCTAAGCCAGGCAATCAGATCTCATCTCCAGGCAAATTGGTGTCCAGAGAGAATTTCTCGAGTTGCTCTGGTGAACTTGGTATTCCTCTAGGCTTGGCACGTTGTCCTCTGGGAAACTCTGGAGTTGCATAAAGGAAGTCAAACCACTGGTCGTGTTTGATGGTGAACGGGGATTGGGTCTGGAGTCCAGGCAGGAGAATCGGGCCTCACCTCGAGTTGAATTGGGGTACATGGAGCTCCTTCTCAATGCTGGTGTGACCTCAGGGTCCGTCTTTACTTGTGACACTGTTCTTGTGGACTATCTCGAGATCCATCACGCAAGTCGAGGCTCCTTATAAGTTTCATGGTGATTACGGGATTTCTCTGCATGCAGTGCAGGGGAATCGGGCCTCATCTCGTTTGGAGGGGGAAGTCTAATGGTTTTTCTCGAGTTGCGGCGGGGATCTAGAGTATATTCATGTACGGGCGGGGATGGCCCTTCAACACTTGTGTTTGTCCAGTGACATCAGGACTCCTGTCGAGTTACGACGGACACCTAAGGAATCTCTTCGAGGCTTTGCAGGGTCAAAGGGACGCTTCTCGAGGTGAGGCGAGAGACCCAGGGTCCCTTTGCAGTAGCCACAGGGATATTGGGATTCCTGTCAATGTTCAAGAGGAGTCAGGCATAGTCACCTTTTGAAGCAGTGATCTCTGCGTGCCTCTCGAGGTGTCAAAGGCATGTGAGACATTCCGTCGAAAGGAGTCGGGGACCTAGGGCTTTCTCTAGGGATTCCACAGGGGATTAAGACTTCCCTTAACTTTGTGAGATGAAAGAGGAGCCTGTATTCAATCCTCTGCAAGGAAGCCCAGCCTCCTTTCAAGTATGGGCTTCTCGGTATATATTCCACTTGAGGCAGCAAACTCAGGTTCCCTCCCTCACAACTACTGCTGAGAGCATCCTCCACTTGAGGGTCTTATGTTAAGTTGGCATACGTCTTGAGTCTAAGCCAGGCAATCAGCTCTCATCTCCAGGCAATTTGTGGTCCACGAAGCATTCCTCGAGTTGCTCTGCTGAACTTGGTATTCCTCTAGGCTTGGCACGTTGTTCTCTGGGAAACTCTGGAGTTGCCTAAAGGAAGTCACACTACTGGTCATGTTTGATGAGGAACGGGGGATGGCTCTGGAGTCAAGGCCGGGGAATCGGGCCTCATCTCTAATTGATTTGGGGTACACGGAGCTCCTTCGCGATGCTGGTGTGACCTCAGGGTCCCTCTCTACTTGTTACAGTGTTCTTGTGGACTGTCTGGAGATCCATCAAGCAAGTCGAGGCTTCTTACATGTTTCCTGGAAACACGTGATTGCTCTGCATGCAATGAAGGGAAATCGGGCATCATTTCGCTTTGAGGGAGAAGTCTCATGGTTTTTCTCGAGTTGCGGCGGGGACCCTGGATATATTCTTGAGTTATGGCATGGATAGCTTTGAACGCTCATTTTTGTCCAGCGAGGTCAGGACTCCTCTCTAGTTATGATGGACACCTCAGGAATCTCTTCTAAGATTGCCAGTGCCAAAGGGATGCTTCTCTTGGTGAGGCGGGAGACCCAGGGTCCCTTTCCAGTAGCCACAAGGATATTGGGCTTCCTCTCAATTTTCAAGAGGAGTGAGGCATCGTCAGCTTTTGAGGCAGTGAACTCTGCGTGCCGCTCGAAGTGTCAAAGGCATGTGAGGCATTCCGTCGAAAGTAGTCGGGGAACTAGGCCTTTCTCTAGGGTCTCCATAGGAGATTCAGACATCCGATCACCTTGTGAAATGAAAAAGAAGCCTGTATTCAAGCCACTGCAAGGAAACCCGGCCTCCTTTCGAGTCATGGATTCTCAGTGTATATTCCAATTGAGACAGCAAACTCAGGGTCCCTCCCTCACACCCACTGCTGAGAGAAGCCTCCTCTTGAAGGGCTTGTGGAAAGTTCGCATATGTCTTGAATGAATCTAGCCAGGCAGCAGTCAGCTATCATCTCCAGACAATTTGCTGTCCACGGAGTATTCCTCGAGTTGCTCTGCTGAACTTGCTATTCCTCTAGACTTGGCACGTTGTACTCGGGCAACCTCTGGAGTTGCCCAAAGGAAGTCAAGCCACTGGTTGTGTTTGCTGGGGAGAGGAGGATGGCTCTGGAGACAAGGCTGGGGAATCGGGCATCATGTCGTGTTGATTTGTGGTACATGGAGCTCCTTTGCGATGTTGGTGTGACCTCAGGTCCCTCTCTACTTGTGACAGTGTTTTTGCGGATAGTCTCGAGATCCATCAAGCAAGTCGAGGCTCCTTACATGTTTCATGCGGATCACGGGATTGCTCTGTATTCAGTGCAGGGGAATCGCGCCTCATCTCACTTTCAGGGGAAAGTCTCATGCAGGTGAGGCTGGAGACCCAGGGTCCCATTCCAGTAGCCACAGGGATATTGGGATTTCTGTCAGTGTTAAAGAGGAGTCAGTCATCGTCCGCTTTTGAAGCAGTGAACTCTGCGTGCCGCTCGAGGTGTCAAATGCATGTGAGGCATTTCATCGGAAAGAGTAGGGAAACTAGGGCTCTCTCTAGGGATTCCACAGGGGATTCAGACATCCTTTCACATTGTGAGATGAAAGAGGAGCCTGTATTCAAGCCACTGCAAGGAAACCCGGCCTCCTTTTGAGTCAGGGCTTCTCTGTGTATATTCCACTTGAGGCAGCAAACTCAGGGTCCCTCCCTCACACATACTGCTGAGAGAAGCCTCCTCTG
>JAJLRB010001084.1:0-63394 GCA_020976825.1 Odocoileus hemionus
ATGAGGCCCGATTCCCCTGCAATGCATGAAGAGCAATCCCGTGATCCCCATGAAACATGTAAGGAGCTTTGACTTGCTTGATGGATCTCGAGACAATCCCAAAGAACATTGTATCAAGTAGACAGGGACCCTGTGGTCACACCAGCATCGCAAATGAGCTCCATGTACCCCAAATCACCTCGAGATGAGGCCCCATTCCCCTGCCTTGATTCCAGAGCCATACCCCGATCCCCAGCAAACACGATAAGTGGATGACTTCCTTTAGGCAACTCCAGAGTTTTCCCCGAAAACAACGTGCCAAACCTAGAGGAATACCAAGTTCAGCAGAGCAACTCGAGGAATGCTCCGTGGACTGCAATTTGCCTGGAGATGAGAGCTGATTGCCTGGCTTAGACTCAAGACGTATGCCAACTTTCCATAAGCCCCTCAAGTGGAGGCTTCTCTAGGCAGTAGGTTTGAGGGAGTGACGCTGAGTTTGCTGCCTTAAGTAGAATATACACCTAGAAGATCTGACTCGAAAGAATGCCGGGTTTCCTTGCAGTGGCTTGAATACAGGCTCCTCTTTCATCTCACAAGGTGAAGAGATGTCTGAATCCCCAGTGTAGTCCCTAGAGAAAGCCCTAGATCACCGACTCCTTTCGACGGAATGCCTCACATCCCTTTGACCCCTCGAGAGGCACGCAGAGTTCACTGCATCAAAAGGTTACGATGCCTGACTCTTCTTGAACATTGACAGGAATCCCAATATCCCTGTGACTACTGGAAAGGGACCCTGGGTTTCCCGCCTCACCTCAAGAAGCGTCCCTTTGGCCCTTCCAAGCCTCGAAGAGATTCCTGAGGTGTCCCTAGTAACTCGACAGGAGTCCTGACGTCGCTGGACAAACACGAGTGTTGAAGGGCCATCCGCGCCGTAACTCGAGAATATACCCCAGGTCCCAGCCGCAACTTGAGAAAAACCAAGAGCCTTACCCCTCAAAGCGAGATGAGGCCCGATTCTCCTGCACTGCATGCAGAGCAATCCCGTGATCTCCATGAAACATGTAAGGAGCCCCGACTTGCTTGATGGATCTCGAGACCATCCGCAAGAACACTGTCAGAAATACAGAGGGACGCTGAGGTCACACCAGCATCGCGAAGGAGATCCATGTAACACAAATCAACTCGAGATGAGGCCCGATTCCCCTGCCTTGACTGCAGAGCCATCCCCAGTACCCCAGCAAACATGACCAGTGGCTTGACGTCCTTTAAGCAACTCCAGAGTTTCACCGAGAACAACGTGCCATGCCTATAGGAACACCAAGTTCAGCAGAACAAATCGAGGAATGCTCGTTGGATCCCAAATTGCCTGGAGATGAGAGCTGATTGCCTGGGTTAGACTCAAGACATATGCCAACTTTCCACAAGCCCCTCAAAAGTAGGCTTCTCTCAGCAGTAGGTGTGAGGGAGGGACCCTGAGTTTGCAGTCTCAAGTGGAATATACACTGAGAAGCACTTACTCGAAAAGAGGCCGTGTTTCCTTGCAATGGTTGGAAAACAGGCTCCTCTTTCTTCTCACAAGGTGAACGGATGTCTGAATGCCCTGTGGAGTCGCTAGAGAAAGCCCTAGGTCCCCGAATCCGTTCGACGGAATGCCTCACATGCCTTTGACAACTCGAGAGGCACGCAGAGTTCACTGCTTCAAAAGGTGACGATGCCTGACTCCTCTTGAACATTGACAGGAATCCCAAAATACCTGTGGCTTCTGCAAAGGGACCGTGGGTCTCTCGCCTCACATCGAGAAGCGTCCCTTTGCCCTCCAAGCCTCAAAGAGATTCCTGAGGTGTCCCTCGTAACTGGACAGGAGTCCTGACGTCGCTGGACAAACAAGAGCGTCGAAGGGCCATTCCCGCCGTAACTCGAGAATATACCCCAGGTCCCCGCCGCAACTCGAGAAAAACCATGAGACATCCCCCTCAAAGCGAGATGAGGCCCGATTACCCTGCACTGCATGCAGACCAATCCCGTGATCCCCATGAAACATGTAAGGAGCCTCGAATTGCTAGATGGATCTCGAGACAATCCGCAAAAACACTGTCACAAGTAGAGAGGGACACTGATGTCACACCAGCATTGCGAAGGTGCTCCATGTACCCCAAAAAAACTCGAGATGAGGCCCGATTGCCCTGCCTTGACTCCAGTGCCATACCCCTTTCCCCATCATACACGACCAGTGGCTTGACTTCCTTTAAACAACTCCAGAGGTTACCCGAGAACAACGTGCCAAGCATAGAGGAATACCAAGTTCAGCAGAGCAACTCGAGGAATGCTCCGTGGGCCCCAAATTGCCTGGAGATGAGAGCTGATTGCCTGGCTTAGACTCAAGATGGATGCCAACTTTCCACAAGCCCCTCAAGAGAAGGCTTCTCTCAGCAGTAGGTGTGAGGGAGGGACCCTGAGTTTGCTGCCTCATGTAGAATATAAACCGAGAAGCCCTGACTCTAAAGGAGGCTGGGTTCCCTTGCAGTGGCTTGAATACAGGTTCCTCTTTCATCTCACAAGGTGAAGGGATGTCTGAATCCCCTGTGGAGTCCCTAGAGAAAGCCCTAGGTCCCCTACTCCTTTCGACGGAATGCCTCACATGCCTTTGACACCTCGAGCGTCACGCAGAGTTCACTGCTTGAAAAGGTGACGATGCCTGACTCCTCTTGAACATTGACAGGAATCCCCATATCACTGTGGCTACTGGAAAGGGACCCTGGGTCTCCCGCCTCACCTCGAGAAGCATCGCTTTGGCCCTACCAAGCCTCGAAGATATTCCTGAGGTGTCCCTCGTAACTCGACAGGAGTCCTGACGTCGCTGGAGAAACACGAGTGTTGAAGGGCCATCCCCGTCGTAACTCGAGAATATACCCCAGGTCCCCGCCGCAACTCGAGAAAAACCATGAAAATTTTCCGCCTAAAGCGAGATGAGGCCCGATTCCCCTGCACTGCATGCAGAGCAATCCTGTAATCCCCATGAAACATGTAAGGAACCTCGACTTGCTTGATGGATCTCGAGACAGTCCGCAAGATTACTGTCACAAGTACAGAGGAACCCTGAGGTCACACAAGCATCGCGTAGGAGCTCCATGTACCCCAAATCACCTCAAGATGAGGCCCGATTCCCCTGCCTTAACTCCAGAGCCATCCCCTGATACCCAACAAACATGCGCAGTGGCTTGACTTCCTTTAGGCAACTCCAGAAGTTCACCGAGAACAACGTGCCAAGACTAGAGGAATACCAAGTTCAGCAGAGCAACCCGAGGAATGCTCCGTGGGCCTCCAAATTTCCTGGAGATGAGAGCTGATTGCGTGGCTTAGACTCAAGAGGTATGCCAACTTTCCACAAGCCCCTCCAGAGGAGGCTTCTCTCAGCAGTAGGTGTGAGGGAGGGACCCTGAGTTTGCTGCCTCAAGTGGAATATACACCGAGAAGCCCTGTCTCAAAAGGAGGCCAGGTTTCCTTGCAGTGGCTTGAATACAGGCTCCTCTTTCATCTCCCAATGTGAACGGATGTCTGAATCCCCTGTGGAATCCCTAGAGAAAGCCCTAGTTCCCCTACTCTTTTCGATGAAATGCCTCACATGCCTTTGACACCTCGAGCGGCACACAGAGTTCACTGCTTCAAAAGCTGACGATGCCTGACTACTCTTGATCATTGATAGGAATCCCAATATCCCTGTGGCTACTGGAACGGGACCCTGGGTCTCCCGCCTCACCTCGAGAAGCGTACCTTTGTCCCTGCCAAGCCTCGAAGAGATTCCTGAGGTGTCCCTCGTAACGGGACAGGAGTCCTGACGTCTCTGGAAAAACACGAGTGTTGAAGGGCCATCCCCGCCTTAACTCGAGAATACACCCCAGTTCCCCGCCGCAACTAGAGAAAAACCATGAGACTTTCCCCTGAAAGCGAGATGAGGCACGATTCCCCTGCACTGCATACAGAGCAATCCCGTGATCCCCATGAAACATGTAAGGAGCCTCGACTTGCTTGATGGATCTCGAGACAATCCGCAAGAACACTGTCACAAGTAGAGAGGGACCTGAGGCCACACCAGCATCGCAAAGGAGCTCCATGCACCCCAAATCAACTCGAGATGAGGCCCGATTCCCCACCCTTGACTCCAGAGCCATCCCCCAATCCCCAGCAAACACAACCAGTGTCTTGACTTCCTTTAGGCAACTCCAGAGGTTCCCCGAGTACAACGTGCCAAGTCTAGAGGAATAGCAAGTTTAGCAGAGCAACTCGAGGAATACTCCTTGGACAGCAAATTGCCTGGAGATGAGAGCTGACTGCCTGGCTTAGACTCAAGACGTATGCCAACTTTCCATAAGACCCTCAAGTGGAGGCTGCTCTCAGCAGTATGTGTGAGGGAGGGACCCTGAGTTTGTTGCCTCAAGTGGAATATACACCGAAAATCCCTGACTCGAAAGGAGGCCGATTTTCCCTGCAAAGGCTTGAATACAGGCTCATCTTTTATCTCACAAGGTGAAGGGATGTCTGAATCCCCTGTGGAGTCCCTAGAGAAAGACCTAGGTCCCCGACTCCTTTCAACGGAATGCCTCACATGCCTTTGACACCTCGAGCGGCACTCAAAGTTCTCTGCTTCAAATAGTGACGATGCCTGACTCCTCTTGAACATTGACAGGAATCCCAATATACCTGTCGCTACTGGAAGGGACCCTGGGTCTTCCACCTCACCTCGAGAAGCGTCCCTTTGGCCCTGCCAAGCCTCGAAGAGATTCCTGATGTGTCCCTCGTAACTAAACAGAAGTCCAGATGTCGCTGTACAAACACGAGTGTTGAAGGGCCATCCCCGCCGTAATTCGAGAATATACAACAGGTCCGTGCCGCAACTCGAGAAAAACCATGAGACTTCCCCCTCAAGCCTGATGAGGCCCATTTCCCCTGCACTGCATGCAGAGCAATCCCGTGATCCCCATGAAATATATAAGGAGCCTCGACTTTCTTGATGGATCTCGAGACAATTGGCAAGAACACTGTCACAATTACAGAGGGACCCTGAGGTCACACCTCCATCGCAAAGGAGCTCCTTGTACCCCAAATCAACTTGAGATGATGCCCGATTCCCCTGCCTTGACTCGAGAGTCATCCCCCGTTCCACATCAAACACGACCAGTGGCTTGCCTTGTTTTAGGCAACTCCAGAGGTTCCCCGAGAACAACGTGCCAAGTCTAGAGGAACACCAAGTTCAGCAGAGCAACTCGAGGAATGCTCCGAGGACCAAATTTCCTGGAGATCAGAGCAGATTGCCTGGTTTTAGACTTAAGACGGAAGCCAACTTTTCACAAGCCCCTCAAGAGAAGGCTTCACTCAGCAGTAGGTGTGAGGGAGGGACCCTGAGATTGCTGCCTCAAGTGGAATATACACCGAGAAGCCCTGACTCGAAAGCAGGCCGGGTTTCCTTGCAGTGGCTTGAATGTAGGCTCCTCTTTAATCTCACAAGATGAACGGATGTCTGAATCCCCTGTGGAGTCCCAAGAGAAAGCCCTAGGTCCCGGACTCATTTCTATGGAATGCCTCACATGCATTTGACACCTCGAGGGGCACGCAGAGTTCTCTGCTTCAAAAGGTAACGACGCCTGACTCCTCTTGAACATTGAGTGGAATCCCCATATCACTGTAACTACTGGAAAGGGGCCCTGGGTCTCCCGCCTCACCTCGAGAAACGTCCCTTTTGCCCTGCCACGCCTCGAGCTCATCGCAGGGAAAAATTTGGTGACACGCAGCGGGCAGTCCTTTCGAGTATGACTCGCTAGAAAGTTGGTTACTCCTATACAACATTGGCTCCGTTATGTTATCAGGGATACAATCTTCATGGAGCTAAGAGCTCCTCAATGAGGTGGGAGGTGTACCTCGCGCGATAGAGGGTCGTAGGATATCATTGATGGGGCGTGCTCACTCAGAGACGCGAATGGGGATGCTGCTGCAGTCATAATAGCAAGGGCAAGTGCGTGTCAGCAGATCATCATCGCAGTTGACTTTATCTGGAGGCATCCATATGTGCTCTCTTTCGCGCGTCGACTGCTTGTCGTCGACTCAGGGTCCCCTCTCTACTGATGTGTAGACGTGTTTTTGCGCGAGACTGTCTAGAGTCCCATCACTCTAGAAAAGGGTTCGGATATTGGCCTGCATGGTCATCGTTTTCAGGAGCTGCGCAACGAATGTATGCGTCATGAGTTGCAGCAGTCCAGGGGAATAGCGTGTCTTCCGTCTCATTCACGCACTTAGGGCCGCCTTGGGGACGCGAAGTGGACTCAATGGTTCTTCTTTTACTCACGAGTGTGGTCGGCGGGGGGGTCGTATGGGGGTTACAATCTCGGTCTGTTCTTACTGAGGGGGGGGATGGGCTCTTGCACGCTCGAGTTTGTTCACACGAAATGTCTTTGGGGAGGGGGGTGACGAGTCCTGTAGGAGATATTGTAGGGCAGAACCCACTAGCAGGAGTCTCGACGAGGTCTGAGGGCTCTGCGCAGAAGGTATTAGAGAGAGGGGACCGCGCGTTCTCGTGTGCCGTTAGTTCGGAGTGAGAGCCTGTTGGGATACCGTATTTCGCGTAAGGCCGTCACATGGGGGATTATGGCGTATTTCGCGATCACTCATGTTCAAGGTGAAGGCCAGCATCCGTTTTTAAATATTTTGAAGGCAGTGTTCTCTGAGGGGTGGCCATCCTCGAGGTGTCCTAAGAGAAGGATATGTGTAGGCCATTCTAGTGAACGAAAGGAGGTTCCGGGCGGACCTAAGGGATGCCTTTCTCGTAGGGGCGATCTTCCACAGTTGGTATCTCGAATTCCGCGTTACCTTGTGGAATAGACATGTAGAACTACGAATAGGCTATTACTAACTCTAGCCACTGTCAAGGAAAAACCCCACTCCTTGCCCAAGTCCGGGTTTTCTCGGTTGATGATGACAAGCCCTTTGTTTAGGACTGCAACTCGCAGGTTTCGAGAGCACGCATAAATCTCTATTGGCTGCAGAGACGAAAGCTTCAATACTCATTGAGGGGGGTGTGTGATCTCAAGTTAGGGCCTACCGTCTTGTTGGTCTAAGCCATGGGAAGAATCAAGTCTTCTCCGCAATCAATCGGATGGCAGACAATTATGGGAATACCGGCAAGCAGTCCATCGAGTTGGCAGTCTTCATGCTGAACTTCGTGTACTGTCGAGACGTGGGAACACAGTTTGTTTTTTGCACCGCGAACACCTATGGGAGTATGCTATATAGGCGAGACGTCAATAAGCCTCAGTCGTGTTCTGGATGGCGGAAACACGCGGGTCGATGAGCGCATAGCACGTCCAACGCCGCGCAGGGTAAGCTTGTGATGGGCCTGGACAGCTCGAGTTTGAATTTGGGTGCTCAATGAGAGACTCGGTATACTTCGGCAGATAGCTGGTGTGGGGAACCATTCAGGGGTGAATCTCTCTAGCTTGTGTGGTACAAGTGTGTCTCCTTGGCACTGTCTACGACATCCCATCATAGACACGTCGAGCAGGCTCCGGCATGTTTCCAGGGGGCGTGGCTGCACGGAATTCGCTACTGCATGCCAGTATACCAGCGCGGGAGAAAGACGGGTCGGATCGCTGATACTGGCTGTGTGAGTGGGAGAGAGGGTCTCATGCAGTCGTTGTTCTCATCGAGCTTTGCGGGTGTAGGACCCTGTGCGGTGACAGTTCATCGGTGGACTTAACCGCGGAGAGAGGTCCTCTCCAGCACGCCCTTCGTGTGAGGAAGAGAGTTCAAACGAACAGTTTACAGAGGGCGGGAATCACTGTACGGACTTCGTCTCTACAGGGAAGACAATCAGGAGATCTTGCTAGGGCGAGGCTTGGCAGGGCCATAAAAGAGGTGATTCGCTGTCCTGCGAACGACGTGAGCTTGGGAGAAGTACGCCTCGAGTTCCCTGTTTCTTAATCCAGTAGCCACCAGGGATCAATTGGGATTGCTGTGTAAAAGTTCCATGGAAGGAGACAGAGGCTCATCATGATTTATGAGAGACAACACAAACACTCCGACAGTAGTAGCTCTATGCGTTGCACTACTCGAGATTCGTCAGAGACTTCGTGATGGGGCAATCGTTCGCATGTAATCTCGAACTCGACTAGTCAGTGGAAATACATAGCAAGACAGGGACCTGGGCTTGCTTTTGGGACTACAGGGTAGTGCTTGTGCAGGACCTATGTTACGCTGTCATCCTTAGCCGCGAGATGGAAAAAGGAACGCAATGGTCTGCGTATTGAGCGGAGACTGCTAAGGCTCAACATGGTACCGCCTTTGCCCTAGTATCCCAGGGCAACTCGCGCGCTGGTAATAATATTTGCACTCATTAGAGCGCTGCTATTTTTCCTGGGTCCCTTCACCTGCATAAGGGCTCATTGTGGAGAATGGCCTTCCCTCTTGAGGGGGGCTTGTAGGAAAGTAGTTGTGTCTACGTTCTCGGGGTGCTCTTGAGCCAGGTGCGGAGAGAGATCAGCTCTGGAATCTCGGAAGCTAAACTCACATCGCGCGCGCGGTACACGGTACAGCAGTCCTCGAGTTGCTCTAGCTCGTACGATAGCGTACTGTCCTACTCAGACGTGGCCCGTTGGTTCCCTCGCGATTGGAACCTGTCTGGACGTTGCTTGTAAAAGCGGGGGAGCGTGCCACGAAAGTCCTTCACATGGACTCGTCTGTTTGACGGGAGAGAAAGTGGAACGGACGGGAATTATGCTTACTGATAGCTCAAATGCGCCAGGGTAGTGAAGGATCAGCACGCGACAGTTCATTTGTCAGCGGAGTTTGATATTGGCGGAAGGCCCAAGTCGACAGCGCAATGGAGCTACTACGCATGTGGGTGTGGGGGGTACACTCCAAGTGGCACCTCTCTGCTTGTGGGACATGTTTGTTTTTTGCGGAAGTGAGATCCTCGACTCCATTTAAGCATATCTCTGCAGGGCATTGACCTGGGACAGTGCTTTCAGAGTAGTGCTCTCTGCGAGAGGTTATGCTCTTAGCACTCTAAAAGACAAGGCATAAGCCAAGGCGTTAATCGCACGAAACCCCTCATACAACGTCAGTGGCGCTTTGGTAGGGGCTGGAAAACATGGCTAGTTCATAGGTTTTTTTACTGAGTTGCGTTTGGGAGGGGACGCTGAGGTTTTCATTCTGAATACTATGGCCGGGGGTCTGGGGCGCGACTTATGTGACTGTTGTATTGTTGTAACGGGAACAGTCAGGGATCCTGATCGTGGCTTCAACGAGTGGGGAATCAGTGTGTACTCGCATCGTGAGAGGCCTTGGGGAGCAACGTTGACGTCGGCAAAAAAGCGAGAACGGCTTCTCGAAGTGAGGTCGGCCCCGTGGGATTGTCAGCTTGGTACCTATTTTCCAGTAGCACAGTGGATAACTAGGGATTCCTCTTGTCAATGCTCTTCAAGTACGTTTGGCGTTCAGAGGCTCACAAGTCGCTAAGATTTGAAAGCATTGGGAGCTTCCTGAGTGGGCCACGTGCGAGGTGTCAGAGGGAATTGTTTGGAGGCATTTCACGTTCTCGAAAGGATTCGCGGGGACACACTTGGGGTTTTTCTGTAGGGGACTACCATAATGTCGGTCGCAGGTAAATACCCGTTCCTACCTTGTGAAGAGAATTGAAACGGCGACTAGGGGGGTACTGGTGTACCTCAGCCAAGAATGCAAGGGAACAATACTCCGTCTCCTGATCTCGGCTAGGGCTTGACTCGTGAGTATTGGCCCATTAGAGAGGCCAAGGCAATTGTCACAGGGTCCTCACCCTCTAATATGCTATTGCTGAGATGGGTTAGTGTGTCTATGGGGGGCCTGTAGGATATAGTGGATGGCCTACGTCGTTGACTCGATTTCAGCCAGGAGAAATTCAGCTTCTCAGCCTTCTAGAGAGGCCAATTTGGGGGGTACGAGAGCAGCAGATCTCGAGTGCTCTGACTGAACTTGAGAGATCCTTCGTAGACTTGGCCCAGTTGTTTCTCAGGCGGATACCTGACTGGAGAGTTGAAATGCCTAAAAGGAGCTCAAGCCTCAGGTCGTGTTAGATGAGGGATACGGGGGAATGGGCGCTCTGGGAGTCATTTTGCAGGAATACGTGGGGCCTGTCAATCTTCCGAGTTGACTTTTGCGGAGGCCACATGGAGGAGGCTCCATTGCACGATCCTGTTGTGGTTGACTCTCAAGCTGTTGCTCGCTCTTTGTAGCTACATGTGGGAAGTGTCTTGAGTGATAGCTGACTAGTCTGCAAAGAACATACCAACTGCACTAAGTCAAGTTGCGAGCGCTCCATGAGACATCGCTTTCAGGTGAGAAGAGGCTCATCGTCGACATTGTCGTAGTGAATGATCAGTCGGCCAGGTGGAAATCGTGTGGAGGAGCTCATCTCGCTAAGGAGGGCGGAGAGATCGGTCTGCGACAGTACGGTTTTTCTGTCCGACATATATAGCACAGAGCAGGCGGTTCGACTATGTGGCGGTCATTCATCCTGTCCGACTTTTACAGCTGCGCGGGAAGGGCCCTGTACAACCCTCATGTTTTTAACCCACGAAGTCAGGCACCTCTGTCCCGAGCGGAATAACGCATGACTGGGAGCCACCTGGAGTACTCTTCGAGGGAACCTATGGCGAGGCGATCAGAGTCCCGGATCAGCATCTGAGCGAGGGGATGAGGTCGGGAGACTCGGGTCCTTATCCCAGTTTAGCCACAGTGACTTTACTTGGGCTGACTATACGTCGTATCCGAAACGTTCAAGAGGGGGGGGCAGAATTAGCGCGTGCATGCGCCCATGAAGTCACTATGTTGAGAGAAGCCTCAAAGTGTGCTCTTGTCAGTTGACATCTCCGTAGGAGTGCTCAGAGGACCATTAGTTGGAGGCGGGCAGATTCATGTCGGGAAAGGCGGACGGTAGTGGCGAGGACACATAGGGCTTTTGCTATGCTAGGGAGTCCGGGACAGGTTTTGCGTGCATGGTGTGTCATCTACTACGCACACTGTCAGTTAGATGTTACAGACTAGGATGGATACTTCACCAGTCGCACTACTGCCAAGAAAGGGAAACTGCGACCGAATCCTTATCGAGTGCAGCGGCGTTTCCTCCGGTCCGTATATGCCCTGTCGACGCTATGCATCATCACCGGTTTTTACCTGACTTCCTCTATCTATTTGATGAGGAGATTGCCATTTATCCTCTGCACGGGATTGGTGTACCAAACAGCTATTGGGGCATACGTCTTGGGTCTCGAAAGCCAGGGAAGTCTAAGGCTCTCTCTATCTCGTAGGCAACTTTTTGACGTAATCTGAGAGACAAGATCTCTCGAGAAGTAGTCTACTGCTGAATTGAGTACATTCATTCGTGAAGATCGTTGGCCAGTATGCATATTGACGTACGGGAAACCATCATACCGGAGAGTTCGGATTTGCAGTCCTAGACGGAAGTCATACGGCATACAGGTCAGTGTGGTATTTTAATGATGGGTGCTAACCGTGGCAGCGCTCTGGTCACTACTGGATATGCCTAGTCGAGATGGCAGGAACGCAGGCGTGGCCTCAATTGATCTTCGAGTTCGCTAAGCTTTGGTGAGGACCCACGGAGGTCTTACCAGATGTTCACAGATTAGCATGGTCGTCAGACATCTCCTCAGGGCCTGACTCAATCGACTTGTGGCGCGATCAGTATTGTTTTTGCGAGAACTGATCTCGAACATCTACCATCGCAGTACAGAAGCAAAGAGACGAGAGAATCACAGCTGACATGAGTTGGTTTCGAAGGGGTCTCAGCGGTGAGAGGTCGGTAATGCGCCTGCATGCGAGTGTTTCAGGTGCAATCGGGCTCATCTCGTATTGGGAAGTAGTGGGAAAAGGGGTCCGCTAATAGATTTGTTTTTCTCGACGTTCGCTCTGGGACTCTAAGAGGGGACTCCTAGGCGCGTGGTGTTACATTTTTCTGCCGACATTTGTCTCTGGCGGGATTGGGGCCCTTCACACCTACTTGACACTCAGTGGGTGGTTTCCTGTTCTATACTGTCGATAAGGCTCAGGGCAACGGTATGTCGAATTAACGAGGGATGACTGATACATCAGGGAGTCTGTACATCCCTCGTGTGGAAGTGTCTCTGGGTTAAGAGAAGAGCGCAAGAACCATAGAGGACGCTCTCCTCCGGACTACAGTCCGTTGTGCGACGAGCCCAAGATGGTCCCTTTGCTCACACATGGCCTTGTATGACCACCATGGGACGCGTACTGGAGTATGACGCTGTCGCAACATGTTCATTGAGAAGATGGGAGGTCAGGTGACTCGTGCAATACTTCTGATCTCCTCATGGTCAGACATTGACAGTGGACTTACGGACGTGCCTCCCAGTCATGCGACTGTGGCGTCACTGGAGTGAATGCGATGTAGAGCGCACTGTGCGTCCGAATCTCAAGGCACTGTTTGCGGGACCTAGGGCTTTTTTCTTAGCTGTGCACTCTCTCACAGGTGAGTTAGGCAGATACGACTTCCCTTGTGCTCCTGTTTGGATATACAACTAACGGCAAGCTCCAGACTGTATTCTAATACGCACACTGATGTCAAGATGAATTCCTGGACCCTGCCTTGTCGTTACCGTCGGTGAACTCGAACGTTGCTACGGTTGTATATTTGCGTCCAATTGACGGCAGCTAAGTCTTGGAGAAGAGTCCCTGGCACTAGCCATGGACGCTGATTGATAGGGCATGGCAGATCGACGACATCGTAGCCTCCTGCTTAGAGCTCGAGAAGCTTGATGAGAGGCCACCATGGATACCCAGAGCTGTATGAGACCTGGCGTAAGTAATATGAGATACCTAAGCAGGGAATTCAGATACCCAATATTCTGTAGCTCTAATAATTGGGCCTAGCACGCTAAGGAGCGAGAGTCATCGATCGGTCGTCCAGGCTACTGTGACCACACCCCCCCCCCCCCCCCCCCCCCCTTGATGTTATCTACTTGACTATGGGCCCTGGTTTCGCACTTATTATGAGCGCCAGAACTCCCTAGGAGATATATGTGCACTCACAGGCATCAGTAAACAATGCGCTAAGGCAAATGATCCGTGACGACATTGACTGTTGGGAATGGGGATTCGTTACTCTGGCCATGACTGGAGTCAAGTCCGCAGAGGAGATGTAACGTGTCCACAAGTGATAGGCCACCATGGAACATCTGAATGAGTGTCACTTATGGGCGAAATCATCTAGGGCAGTCGCTTAGCGAAGCTTGCTCATGTGTGACCCGTCAAGAGAGTGCTACCTCATCGATCATAGCAGTAAATTGTGGGACTGCTTTTTTGCGTGGACTAGTCAGTCGACATCCGATGCAAGGCGTCCACCGTCGAGGAGGCAAGCCTGGGACTATGTTTTACTATGGCCAAGGAAGTATCACCGGCGTATTGCTCTGCACTTGCCACATGTGAAGATGACCCAGCGAATCAGGTCTTTTATCCGTCTCGCTTTAGGCTGCGCCAGGGAGCTTAGGTATACTAGTCTCATTGCTTTTTCTTTAGAGTAGTTGTCAGGCAGCTCCGATGTAGAACATGCTGGTGTATGATATGCTTCGAAATTCTAACGCGGAGAGACAGAATTGTGAGCCTCCAAGACCCTTCATGTCGCCCTGCTGTGCCGGTAATTTGTTCACGCCGAAGTTTCAGAGACTCTACTTGATCGGAAGATCTTTCCGAGCAGATAGGTCACTAGGCCTCAGGGTCTAGGCTGAACCATTCGTAGGGCATGGCGCGGCATTAATGGGCCCGGTCCAAATTATACTGCCTTCCGCTACGATGAGGAAGTGGATCGGGAGCTGAGAACCGCAGGTTCGCTCATTCAGTAGTCACTAGGAGACGATTACTAGGATCTACTGTCAAATGTTAATCGAGGAGAGTGCGAGGCTCCGTCAAAATTAATTTGCGCGCTAACGCAGTTGTAGTCCAGACTAAGCCCCCTGGTGCACGTCACTTGACGAGGGGGCTATCTGTCTGAGGCTCTTATGGACAATGTGCGGCATTTCCGTTCGACAGGAATGTGGACCTAATGCGGCATTATCTGCGTAGCGAAGGGACTCCCGTTGCTAAGTGTGCTTTGAACTGTCCCTTCAAAGATGCGACATTATTAGCACACTGAGAATGACAGGCTGCTATCTCAAAAGGACTGGTATTTAAGCCACTGCAAGACCCCCCCCCCGCCCCCCCACACCCCCCCCCCACTTCAGTGCCATTCCGTGTTCGTGCACGTCAGTGCCATGTCTGCCAGCGTGTGTATGGGCATACAGAGTAGGCATCGCCTGTTACTTCTTACTCATGGCGTCACTTCACATATAACCTGATTGACTGAGCAGGCAATGCGCCTCTCTGTCAGAGCGCCTAATTGCGAGCACAAATCAGAAGAAACTATGGCAGACCTCACTCTTGAGATCTAAATGCCACGCGGACATGTAGCGTCTAACACTCTTCGATAACGACTCGTGTGTCCATTGGGCGATATAACGGGCAAGACAGTCCATTACGGTTGATCGCTTGAGAAAATGCGGCCGTAACCATCAGTCAATGCGGCTTTTCCTTCACACGGTGTCCCGTGTAGTCGTTAGGCACGGACCAAAACCTCTGAGGTTCCACTGCTTCAAAAGCTGACGAATGCCCTGACTATCTCTTTGTCATTGATAGGCATTCCCAAGATATCCTGGTGGTTACTGGAAACGCAGGACCCCTGGCCGCGTCTCCCGCCTCACCCTTGAGAAGCGAACCTTATGTCCACATGCCAAGCCTTGCCTCAGAAAGAGAGGTGCAGAGCCTCACAGTGGTACGTTTGTGTTGATGGGATACAGTAACAGCGCCCCGTGGACGTAACGGGCTAATGGACAGGTCGCATAGTGGACCTGGTCCATACAACTGACATGTACACGTGCGTGGTGCGTTGTGCGATATTGAGTTAGCAAGAAAACGCGCACGATCGCCTCATTGTCGGAAGATCAAGTGTTGATTGGGGCCCCATCCCTCGCCCACCCCCCGCCCCCCTCCCCCCCCCCCCCCCCCCCTTCTTCGATGCTATTGGTGCGTGACACTCACGCGAGTCCTGCTACTACCATTGGTCCTTAGTGTTTTTGCGCAATGTAATCTTGACATCATAAAACTAGCACAGTAACGAGGCCTGATCAACTTTGTACACATCCACTTACGTTTAGTCTAGCTGGTGGAGCCTCATCGGACATACTGTCCATACATGTCAGCAGTAAGATATTAACAGAAGCGCCATGACAGATTCTGTGTCCCGCTGCACAGACATAAGATAGAAATACTGACCGGTTGAGAGTGCTTCCCATCGACTGTATATCTGTCATCTGCGCACATAGAGGACGAATGGTCACCACTGGCGGAATGCCATACACGACTTTAGCATATCGACCTGTAGCCATTCGCGGACGATGAAGGAGCCTTATAGATTTATAACTGGATCGATCGCTCGTACTGTGCTCCTAACGATGATGGATCCTGTCTCCGAACGTTCACTCATGTCTGAGTAGAAACTATGCCTCACGAGGAACACAATCAGAACACTGAGTCAAATAGCTTCTGTAGATGAGACTTAGGCCCGAGCCGGCTAAGAGAGGACGGCGACGATCTTCCGCAGCATGGTGCAGATCAGGAGACCAGATGCACCAGCTCTAATTCAGAACTTCCGAGATGTTGAAGCTCGACCGCGAGCTCTAACACGCCTATCCCGATATGATACGTGCCAGAGTTTACTACAGGTACAAGGTCACTAAAAGAGATGGCACGGCCCGCAGCGTACAACATTACGTGAAACAGTGCTCATTTGACTTCCTTTAGCGAGCCCAATCGTGTCCATGACTGCGGTTGTCACCGCTCTAGGCAGTGTCACGCGGTAGCTCTGTAGCAGTGCTATCTGTAGGGGAAGTGTAGGTAAGGCCTTCTGTGGAGACATAGGAGCATAGATTACTCTTAGAGGAATGTACTCACAGGTGGTCACGAAGACATAAGCTTAAATCGTTTGTGTTTGAGAAACTAGTGAGATGACGTAGCGATGGTATGATCTTAAGGGCTCACGGTCAAGGAAGACCCACCCTCCTTTCTACGAGGTCAGGCGTACACTTTCTCAGAGCTTTGTTATGTGAGTATCCGCACACACTTGATCCATAAGACCTGCAAGTGCGAAAAAAGGTTTCTCACTGGGTTCCTATCCTCAGCGCACCTATTGGCTGAGAATGATATGGGCCTCGTGTCATTGAGCGAGGCTTAGGGACCCTGAAATAAGTTTGTTCGTATGCGCGCCTCAGAGTGAGTAATATATCAGTCTCGAAGGAAATCAGCTCATGCATTCTCGCAGAGAGGCGAAGATTGTTGTGGATCACCCGAGCAATGCAGTCTTGACCCCCGTTGCTGCTTAGGCAGCAGAACTTGTTACATCAGTACTGTCTTTGGATATACCCGTTGAATCTCGGGGAACCTCTAGTGGGCATTTGTGTTCGTACTAGTAGAATGTGAGAGTGATGACGATCAGGTCCTGTTATTGATGGGGACGGGGGGGCATGGAACAGACTGGACGCGCGCCACCATGGGTAGGTATAGTCGGGCCTACGAATTTCCTCGAGTATGATGATAGATGAGACGGCCCCCATTGTGAAGGGCTCTTCGCGCATGACTGTGCTCTTGTACCTCAAGGAGAATGCGCCCTCTCTACTAGTAGACAGGCTTGTTCTCTATGCGCACTGCGTCTTTCGATCAATACTCCAGCATCGCACACGGTCGAGGGATACCTGAGACAGTGCTTTCAGACTGGGGGCTGCAACGACATGATCTGTATTTTGGCTCAGCTCCAGGCGGTAATCAGGGACCTCATTTGTCGATAGTGAGGGGGAAAGTCGTTACGTATGTTGTCTTTATAGAGGTTGCGGCCAGGCTCGGCGATACCTGGTGTACCCAATTATACGACTTAGAGCGGAGGAGGAGCACTTCACACAACTCGTGTTTTGTTCTATACGCTAAGTCATCGGACTCCTGTGAAGGTTGTACGCAGGGGACTCACATCAGGAGTAGGTCTATCAGTACGAGTCTAACTCAGGCCAGCTGGCAACACTCGGCTGCAAGACGATTGTGCTTGCTTGAGCCTCCGCGCCGCTCTGTCCGGGATAGCTCTCTAGGCTTACTGTGTCCAAAGTAAGTCCCATCAGAGTGATGACATGTGCATTCGCTGATCATAACACTGTGCAATGTGAGATGCCTGCTGATAGCTCGCCTAAATTTTGAAAAGTCGTAGAACTCAGCAGCGCATGACCTGCTCGCAGATTAGATCAGTGAGCCGTCATGCGTGTATGATTTTCCGCTCTGAAGAGCATAAGGTTACGACGCAGCTAGGGCTTTAGTAATCTTAGGACATGGCGACAAAAGCATCACGCCTGGTCCGCTCTGGGACATTATCACAATGTTCAACTGAATGTCAGAGTATACGACAAAGAGGTAGCTCGCTTGTATTTAGCCACCACTCCCCCTGGCAACGGAAAGCCGGCCACTCACTCTCGACAAAGCTAGAGGACTAATATAGACTGGTGAGACTATTGGGCTATCAGTAGATGGCTAAGCTATTCTATCTACGCTGAAGTAGCCTCGCTCCTCTGCCATTATTGCTCTGACGGCCATGATGCCTCCTCTTGTAGGGGGCCTTTCAGCGCACTAAGTCGAGTCGCATTAAGTACCTAAAGGTCGTGCCGTTAAGCCAGGGAGCATCATAGCCTTCTACATGTCGAAAAGTAAATTTGGAGGTTATATACGAGGGCAGAGAGCTCCGAATCTTAGCTCCCTAGATGCTTGAACTTTGTGTCTTGCATGTCTAGACCTATGATCTTCGCAGACAAGTCTGCTTCTCGGGGAACCTCTAGGGAGGATACCGACCTGACCTCACAAGTATGAGTCAGAGCCTAAGTGTACGTCCGCTGTAGAGTGGCAGCGGCGTCTAACAGGGCGGGATCGAGCAATCTACGTTGCGAGAGCTAACCATGCAGGGAAGCTGTGGACCGCACTCATGATTCAGAATCGAACTTAATTTGGGCATACGAAGATGGAGACCCTAACACGACCTCGACTAGGTCCCTGCCCTGTGACACCGTAGCAGGGTCGATCCCTCTCTAGTCTCTTCCACGTAGTGTCAAACTCACAGCTGGGATCCTTTATTGTCAGCACGTCCTTTGTCCTATGCATGTATATGCAATGTGTATAGGCCAAGGCCTCCAGAGCATGCACGTTCTCTGTTTCCGAGGGGGCTCAGAGGAACATATTGCGTCCTGCAGTCCGATAAGTATCAAAGGGGTAATCGGGGCCTAGGCATACTCGACCATTATGGATTGGGAAACCAGTCAAGAGATCCTAATTTTCTCGGAAGTACGAAGTGCTGGGGAAAAACCTAGAGACGGTTACAGAAGACTTTCTGACTCTAAGAACGCGAGATGTCAGTCCCTTCACCCCTTACTGTAGGTGTCAAAGCAGTAATGGCGCTTCGCGGACTAATGTGAGATACGAAGAGACAAATTGGTTCAGGAAGAATCTAATCTTTACGTAGTATACTTGGGTCTAAGCGAGACATAGAAGACGGCGAAGCATTTCACACGCTAAGCATCACTCCGCAGGCTCGGAAGTCGAGGAAGGCTTCACTCCAGCAAGTACCGTTGATCTGAGGTGAGAGCAGGAACAGGCGTAGAACTTCGCTGAATTCCTGTCATATGCTTTCTAGAGCCCAAGTGCAGAAGTACAGCGCAGAGACTACTCGTAACAAAGATCCTGTATGATAGAGCAGTTGATGCTCTGCTGACTCTGCATATAATGCAGAGCAGCGGTTTACCGTGTGTCAGTGGCGTGTGCACTTTGCGAATTCTGTGTAGGCAATCAGCATAGCGATCGGATAGTTTCGCACCGCAGAGGCTTTCTACTGAGGGACGGATGTGCTGAATCCCTGGTGCGACCTCACAAAAACAGGTCGCCCGGTGTAAGCAGCATCCACTTCCTATGTTCACGGTACATCGTGACTATGTAAGCGTTGACATTGAACGTATTCAATGCGCCCATCTCTGACAAGTGGATAAATGTTGACACATCCCAGCTTCGAAGGAGGACCTGTGGCAGTCGGTGCTAGTATGCTCCTCTTGGAAGGTGTAGGGCGACCTATCAGAGGAAGAACGGTTCAGACACTGTACGCCTTGTACTTGCCTCGAGCATGCGCGTTGAGCGTTCTGTTATTGTGAGTGGGAATCCTCTCTAGTATCGACAAGTTAGGCATACTGTATACTTGACGTCACTGGAAGCTAACAGGGTAAGCGCCCTAGGGTTCTGTGCTCCTGCATCTCGAGGCTCAATCCTCTGTAGCTCGAGAGTAACTGTATCACGGGAGATTTTAGCCAGTCCTCTGCGGACGATTCGCCTCTGCTGGTCGTAGTTACTGCATGTATAGACATTTGGTCACTCGATGGTGGTGTTCTCTCCTCGCGTAAGCTGCGCATCAGGAGATTAGGCCAGATTCCTAGAAAGTTCAGGCATGCAACACAAACTAGAGTGTTTCCGAAGGCCCCCATCCCCCGACCGTGTAACAAAAAAAAAGACGACCCGATCAGACGGTCCCGTTCAGAAAGTCCTGTTGATGTCGGCCAACGGGCGATTGCAGTTGGAGTCCTACTATAGCTCAGCGCGTAAGCGCTCAGCCTCAAGTGCTACAGAGGTATATAAGAATTTGGAGGCCTCATGATGTGCAGCTTCTGCTCCCTGCAGATGCTAGCCGAGATGGCCGGGCACCGTCAGGATGTCACACGCCTCTGTACATGGTGATTGCAGTGTATTTGGCAACAGCACAGTCATTCACTATGAGTCACGGACAGTCAACATGCAAGCAATATAGCTCGAGGACTTGATTGACATGTATATATGTAAGGGAGACGTCTGATCTTTAACTGTGAATTGGAGTCTCAGGCTTGCTAGGTACCAGGAGATTGAGACTCAGGCCTAGAATTCATCTCAGATAGATGCGAGAGCAGGTGTGCACATATCATACATGACGATGGTGGCTCGACGTTAGCGGTGCTGAGGTCACACCGTACGCGGATACCTGCTCAAGAGAGAACGAGCTAGACTTTCGCTTGTAGGTAGCAACGCAGAGGATCAACATGGACCTCGTTTCAAGAATGACCTGAGGCATGTGAGGCATTCCAGTCGAAAGGAGTCGGGGGACCTAGGGCTTTCTCTAGGGACTCCACAGGTGGTGCAGACATATCCCTTCACCTTGTGAGATGAAAGACTAGACTGTATTCAAGCCACTGCAAGGAAACCCGGCCTCCTTTCGAGTCAGGGCTTCTCGGTTGTATATGCCCATTGAGGCAGCAATCTCAGGGTCCCTCCCTCATACATATTGCTGAGAGAAGCCTCCTCTTGAGGGGCTTGTGGAAAGGTGGCCTACGTCTTGAGTCTAAGCCAGGGAATCAGCTCTCATCTCGAGGCAATTTGGGGTACACGGAGCAGTCCTCGAGTTGCTCTGCTGAAACTTGGTATCCCTCTAGACTTGGCCGTTGTTCTCGGGGGGGAACCTCTGGAGTTGCCTCTAAAGGGAGTCAAGCCTCAGGTCGTGTTTGATGGGGAGGAGTTGATTTGGGAGCCCATTGGGCTCTTCAAGCGGCCCCCCCCCCCCCCCCCCCCCCCCCACCCGCCCCACCCCCCCCCATCCCCCCCCCCCAGAAGAGACCCCCCCCCCTCGCCTCCCCCCCCCCCCCCGCCGACGCATGCATGGGTCGCTCATCTACTGTCGAGTACAGCTGCTTTTATTGACCACTGCTAGAGTTTGCGGAAATCAAGCCCTACAAAGCGTAGCAGAATCAGTACCCGGATGCACATGCTCCCTGACTTTCGTGTCTAGCAGAAGGTCCTCAGTAATCCCTGAGGTCTTCTCTTGCCATTGACAGTTAGCAGGGGAATCGAGCCCCGTTCTAGAATTGCTGTCCGCATGTAGCGTCGCATCTTTTATTGGAGGAATGTTCGACAAGCATCTGATAAGTTACTTGCTCGAATGTTTGCTGAATGTGGCGCCTCCTGGATGGTTACATTCTCGGACTTATATTTGGCAGGGTATGCCGCGGCATCCCGCAGCCCATACGAAGTCCTTAGTTTGGCTAACGTCCCAAGTGAAGGGGACTCCTGTCGAGTTTAAACTGATGGATATACTATCAAGCGGCGTTTTCTACTCCTCGAGATGGCTTGGATCAGCCCATGGTCATTAATAGGAGAGACAGCTTCCTCGGAATGTGGTATGTCGGGGACGACACAGCTAGGTACCTGTTCACGTAGCTTGACACACTGTTTTGTCAACTACTTGGCGCATATAACTTGGGTTTAACGCACTGTCAATCGTCTGTACACATCGCTACGAGTCTGCCAGACCGTACTCTCATTGAGTGGCCAATCCAGACAGTAGTCGACCTGCTACTGCAGTGCCTAAAGCCCTCCGATCCGGCCCTGCCAGCAGATGCCAGTGATAGACAGTCGCGCGCCCCACATGTGATAGATATATATATTACCACCCCATCCCCCTGGGGTGGCATCCTAAGAGGCCCTTTTCTGTCAGTTCACATGACTCCACTCTCGCTCTGTGAGACCCTCCCCCCCCCCCCCCCACCATCCTCCTACCACCAGCCTGCTCACACGGAGATACGACTCTCCATGGACGTTAGATCTGTCAGCTCAAGTCCATGGAAGACGAAACCCTGGCCTCGCCTTGTCGATTGCCGCATGGACCACTACTCGTCCCTCCACGTCGCCATACTATGAGTAGATCCTGATGGTTGCTCCCTCGCTATCTCGTACAGAGACTTTAGGTTCTCCTGTTCACTTCAGGCTGCTAATCATAGACCACCATTGAGTGGTCTAGCAAGAGTATGCTCAGGCGATCCTCCCTCATAGCTGCTATACTCTTCAGGCTCGAGAGTAGGAAGCCTCACCTCTATGGTAATGGCCGCTGCGTTCCGTGGAACCATAGTCTATCGCGGCCGCCTCCTAGAACTAACCTTGAGTCGTAATAGCGCATGTAACCGACATCCAGCTGCGCATAATATCGTACGCGCGAGATTAGCTGGCCCCCAATTTGGGGGTAACTCGAGTAGACCTCGTCCTCGCCTAGTATGCCTCTGCCTGAATTAGCCATGATGGATGAGAGCTCCTCTAGACTATTGGCCATTTACGTTCGAGATTGCCCTTCTTATGGAATATACATGCACGTATAGGAGGCTCCAATGCTTAGATTCTGTGCTCGTGTTTTAGTATGGGGAATACGCTCGGAGGGACTCTTAGCTGTAGCCATGTACTCTCTCGCTGGCAAGCGAAGACCTCATCTTCGGTGATATTAGGCAAGGCCGTATAGAGCGTGCCCTCGGCATCAGCGCACTGGTGATGACTACAGTGGCGCCCTACTCTATTGCTCGATGCTAGCCTCAGTTTTAATTGCGCACTGTGACAATGTTCACATCTATAGCACTGCCCTCGAAGGCTCACAACTGAATCTGATGTTCTCAGGTGCTGGCGTACACGGAAGCGCCTTGCACTGAATTGCCTAGCCATTGTGGTGGATATCGGCACCCGATGCTGCAATTAAAGGTAGGCCGGGGACTCGCATACCGTACACGCAAGCTAAGTTATATACTAGACTGAATTGCGGCTGGCCCCCCCCCCCCCCCCCCCCCCCCCCCCGCCCCCCCCCCCCGCCCCACCCCCCCCCCCCCCCCCCCCCCCCCCCCCCCCCCCCCCCCCCCCCCCCCCCCCCCCCCCCCCCCCCCCGCCGACCCTCCGGGGTACATGATGAACATCTGAATCTATTACGTACGGGCATTGTTATATATAGGCGCGCTTGAATTTCTCCTCGCATGTAGTGTACCTTCAAGAGAAAATGCACGTAGGCAACGCACTACCTGATACGAGTTACGAGGGGAACATCAGGAGGTCTCGTTAACCTGTGTGGACCAACTGACTTCAGCAGTGCCCACGCGAAGCTAAACTAGAGGTCTAAGTGTCCTCTGAGGCTGAGTCGGTGCAGGACCCAGGTTACATCCCATTTTTGCCAAATAGTTATGCCTGCACAAGGATGTACAGTATGTGATATTGTCCTTGTCTGAGTGCTGCTGACAGAAAGAGCTACAACGCACGCCATTCTCAGCGCAATAACTTGTTAAATCCATCAAGCCTTACCCTGCTAGCTCAATAGAGTGCGTGTGCCTATCGATCAATATTCGTCAGAGGCATGTGAGGCATTCCTGCTGCGAAGATTGGTCGTGCACGCTAGTGAGTTTCTGCTATAGGAGCACTCCATCGAGGAGTAGGTTGCGGCAGCATCATAACCGTAGTCACGTTGCTGTGAGATGAAGGCGCTACATAAAGCTAAATGATTCAAGCAGAATGATACAAGGAACTCTTGCAGCAAAGAGATACTGTCCTTCTCCATAATGACTATCAATATCAGAGCATTACTAGGTCCAGGGTATGTTGTCCCATCTGAGTGGCCCGCAGTTCGTCAGCGTTGTGAATTCCTATCACCGGTCATCAACCTCATCTTGTTCACGAGACGATAGCCGTCACATTACTTGAGGAATGGCTATGGATGAAAAACCAGTATGTCTGAACCTACTTGCCCTTGCTAGTTAGTATGCAATCGCCGCAATAGCTGCATCGATGAACAGCTCGATCCTGGCACAATCTCACGCCTAACCTTCTTTGGTATCACCGAAGAAGCTGAGAATCTAGCTTTCTTGCAGCTATTGCCCCCTCTCTAACTGACTTGGTAGAGTCAACCATACTATTGAGACTATGGCCTGTGTGTAGAGGGGCCGCATCTACTGAGAGAAGCCTTCAGCTGCGTGTTAGCCTTCCTAAAGGGCATGTCACGCACTCGTCCCAGGTCTGTGACGATACTATGCAACGCGGGGATTGCATCTATTCGAGGGTTGATTGACTCTAAGTCAGGCCAAATGGTGGATGCACTCATGATTTGCTGGGCATCCCGATACTCGTAGCTCTTACCGAACGTTGGCCCCATGCTTCTCACAGCATAGGGAAGTACTTACGCGACCTGCCGTGCCTGCTGGCACCGCCAGGGTCCCTCTCTACTTACGTATGCCTACAGATGATTAATGCCCGCACTGATACTAGGACCACGAACCACTTTAGCAATGCGTGCGTCGCTAGACCCATGCTCGTTTCTCAGACCCGTGCTCTACGGAGATTGCATCATGCATGCAGGCAGGGGATTGTCCGTGACGCATTGCCATTGAGTGTCCCGAGAGGGCGAACAGCTCTCACGGTTTTTGTACTAGTGACAGTTGCTGCGCGGCAGTATCTGGGTAAGCATCTCGACTGTACCGGCCAGCTGTGAACTGGCTCGGATCACCTACGAATGTATTGTTCCAACGAAGTGAGTGACTCTCTGATAGTCGCGTGTCTTACGAGGGATACTACCAGCTGCTCGTCTCTTTCGCAATCGCTGGCAGAGGCAAAAGAGTGACGCTCACTACTACTCAATCGAGGTACTAGTCGGGGCGAGCACCGCAACAGGTAAGTCCTCCTGAGGCATAAGGCCATCAGGGATTACAGACGGGATCCCCCTAATCATGTCACATGTGATCAAGCAGGATTTCCGGACACTGAGAACGCTCTAGATCATAGATTTATGAAAGCAGCAGAGTGTGCAACTGCACCATGTTGTCATCGACCTGCGGTATACAATGCGATCTGTATAGATTGAGAGGCATCTAATCTCGTCGAAGCGAGTCTGGGAGGTACCACTGTGAAGGGGACATAGTACAGGTACGGGTAGAACTAGAGAATATCTCTAGGAGCCTCGCATAGTAGTAGCGGTACTGTAGCATACCCTCGTCAATTGTGTGAGATGCATCGAGAAGAGGCAACTCGTAGCATCTATTAAAGCAATGAGCAACGGGTAGTACACATGTAGGAGGCAGACCTGCGGCATCTTCATAGTCTAGGGCTTCTAGAGCGTGTAGATGCCCAGGTCCAGAGATGTGCAGCATATGCTGAGGGTCCATGCTCCATCTCGTACCTATTGATGATAGAAGCACCTCACCGACATTAGTAGCAGAGACGTGCTTGTAGGGAAAGTATGGCCCTATTGTTTGAGTGCTACAGCGCAGTGGTAACTATCTTGCTCAATGCCATCTGATGGCTACTGCGAGGATATACACGGCTCGCCTGATCTCGAGCGTTCCTCTGCTGTTACTTGAGTCCCCGGCTCTCACGCACGTCATAGACATAGGCAATACGTTGCGTATTCTTGAGAAACGTCTCGGAGTTTGCCTACTTCTCGCGCGCAGTTCACTCGCACTCTGCCTGTCGCTGTTTGAGTGCGGGAACGGCTCCGAATGGTTCCTATACGAGTTACAGCAGTGCACACATAGTCTAGAAGTAAAGGGTGTTTTAGCAGAGCAGTAGGCTCTGGACAGTCAAAGTTGCATGGGACGAAGCGAAGTGGACCTCATCTCCCACCCGAGTTGTGCATCGATGGAGATCGGAGAACTCACTTCGCGTACTGCTGGCTGTGCTCCGCTCAGGTCACTATTGGAGTCTCATGTGACAGTGGTTTTTGCGATACTGGATCGAGTGCATCCAATCAATGCACATGGTCGAGGCTCCTGTTGACATGTTTCAGAGGGCTCTGCAGATATTTGCTTCAACGTCATAGCCTGTGCAGGGTTGGAATCTTGGGCCACTTACATTAACTCTGCTGCAGTGAGGGGGAAGTGTCCCTGCATAGTTGTTCTGAGGCTGCTGATGGCTGAGCCTGTGAGGTACATAGTTGCTCGATCTGAGTAGGGGACGCGGGGATGGCGCCAGTTTGTTGCTAACTCGCTCGCTCATAGTGGCGTATGATTACTAATCGCACCTCGTCAAGAACATCTGCGCAGACTGACTACGAGGGAACGACCTCGAGAGTTTCTTCGGAGGTCTTTGGCAGTTGGACCAATCTAGGAGCTTCTCGATAGATGAGTCGTTGGAATACAGAGGCAATCCACAGGGTCCCTTTCATGTAGCCACAGAGCGATAACTCGCTGCGCCGCATTCCTGTCAAGGCTAGACAACAAAGAGTGAAGTTCAGAGCGTCAGTGCAATACTTGTGAATCTCCAGCAGTGTAGCTCCTGCGTGCCAAGTCGACGGTGCTCGAGCATATGCTAAGAGACATCCGCTCGATCAGGATATTGCTCGCGAGCTGGACCTAGGGCTTCATCTACGTGACTCTCACTATATTAGAGAATGTATTTTCCGACACAAAACATTAAAATTCCGTATGTTGTCTAAGACTCCCCCCCCCGTACTGCTCATCTGTCTAAGCCTCTTCTGCATCAGAACCCGACGTGACCGTCGCTATATCGCAGGCATCGGAAGCTTCTCTGGTATCGTATGCGCATCCTTGTCTGTTCCCCTGTCAGAATATGGCCCCTGCCATTACGAGTGCAGCAATCTCAAGTGACTCACTCTCCCTGTATACACTTGATAGACTGAGGAATGCCACATGACTCTTCTTGATAGGCCTGCATCGGCTACTCTGTAGGAAACGTTGGGAGCAGCGTACCGTGATATTAGAGTACAGAAGCAGACCGCCGCCAACACTCAGCTCCGGCAAGTCTCTCGACTGGCAATCTCTGGGGAATTACACAGGCAGTGCATCTCTCGAGTTAGTCGTGCCCTGCATTTGTCGCTACCTGCCTCTAGACTTAGGCCGTCAACAGTCAGATTCTATAGTGACGTCTAGATGTGACCTTATAAGGGGACCACATCTGTCAAGCTCGTCCAGGTACGTGCTATATCTAGATAGAGGAGAATTTCCACCCCCCCCCCCCCCCCCCCCCCCCCCCCCTGCTTAGATTTGTAAGTGGCGGCACTGGCACCTACAAGGAGTCAATGCAACACAACAAGCGAGATGATTAGACAGGTCGCCTCACATCTCCGTAGCCTTACGATTTAAGTGGACACTATCGAGAGAGTCCATCTCGCGATGACTAGCTAGGTCGGCAGCGTCTCTAGGTCCGTCTAGACCTACTTCGTGAACGAGCCCCCCCCAACGGCAACAATCCACACACTCCCCCCCCCCCCCCCCGCCCCCCCCAGCCACCCTCTCCCCACCTTGCATATGCTTTGCTGATGTAAGTCCGTCTGATCATACATACCTCCCTAGTAGCCAACTGCCTCGAGCTGCTAGAGCATGTCTTGCAGGGCGCAGATCTCGCAGATTGCTCTCGCATGCATTATAAACACAAATAAAAACCTTCACCCCCCCCCCCCGGATCCCCCATCCCGCACCGTACGCGGCGCCGCCATCTACGCTGATTGAGAGGATGCGATTTACTACTATGTTTTTCAGGTCGAGTGCCTATCTTGCACGTTGCGGGATTACCTTAGGTATGTACGATATCTCTGTGTCTGACGCAGCGGAAGAATGTGCCCGTCTCATACCCTCGTGTGAATGTCAACGCACATGTCTAGACGCAATTAACAAGTACGCGGACGCTCGAGCATTGGTCACTGATGCAGGCCATCACCCATTCCATGGAGCACTAATAGTCGAGCGCCTGTCGCCCCCCCCCCCCCCCCCCCCCCCCCCCCCCCCCCCCCCCCCCCCCCCCCCCCCCCCCCCCCCCCCCCGCCCCCGCCGCCGGCAAACTCTCAGGCTGCGCTCGCTTCTCGTGAATGCTACCTCGCATCCAACTGAATTGATGCCAGTGAGCCAAAGCCCCGATCGACCCCCCCCCCCCCCCCCCCCCCCCCCCCCCCCCCCCCCCCCTCCCCCCCCCCCCCCCCCCCCCCCCCCCCCCCCCCCCCTCCTCCCCCTCCCGGCACCCCCCCTCTCTATATCTACCAGGCGCCTAGTCCACTCTAGGCAAATCTCATGTCTGACATGATGTCAAGCATGTGCTCCCGCTCAGGCTCTCTCCCCACATCTTGACTAGTACAAATATTGCTGACTCAGATCAGTGCAGCATCATGGACCAAGTAGTCCTTTAGGCAAATCTGCAAGAGAGGTCATGAGGCGTACTGCCTGAGGCTAGATACAGTCCGTCGCCACAAGTATTCAGTCTCGACGATGAACAGGTTAACCACACAAGGTGCACGCATGAGCACTAGATTCGGAGGAATAGCCCACACCCTGTCAACGAGCGACGAAACTTTCTCTATAAGACGTGACTCCGCAGGAGCGCTAGCCGAGCCACGATCCATTAGCCTTGCTGAGGAGTATGAACTAAAGACAGTGTACTCAAAGCCACGTGCAAGTGAATAAACCCGGCTCAACATTTCGAGTCAGGAAGACCCCTCATATGCTCAAGGGAATGGCTCATTCTATGATCTCATTGAGCGGACGGTGCATAGATGTCAGTGGTATACGCTACCCTCCAGATGCCTATGTGGCACCTGACGATGAGAAGCGTCATCTGTGAGCCGGTGCCTCTGTGCGAATGATAAGGAGATGAGCTACGATCTTGATATCTAACGACCGAGAAGGCCGACTATCGCCAATCATCTACTCGACCAGCGCAATTATGGGTAGCACGGCAGCAGCATCGGGTATGTCCTTCGGCATAACGTATATGTGCCTTTTTTTTTCTCTGAATGTATGTGCTGTTCTCCTCTTTTCAATCTTGCTCGCAAGATGCTACTCTGCCTCGTATAGCTTGACGTGACTACCATCGCAGCACTAGTTAGCGCCACGTTGTTCTCGGACCGAGAACATCTCCGAGGAGTTGACCCTAAAGAGACCCGCATAGCAGTTTCCCGGGCACTCATTACTTACGGTATCGCTCGCCGGCTGTAATCCTCTCACCGACATGGCTTTACTAAAACCTCACGGCTCGAACAGGAGCACGCCCCCCCCCCCCAACGCAGAAAGTAGTTCTCTGCTTCAATATAGGTAGTGCAGGACTGGCCCCCCTACTGGAGTCAATGCAGGGCGAATGCCGTCCCGTGTCCGATACATCTTCTGGAGTGGTATGTTACTTCCGTGGCGCGATATCACATGGTTGCTCCATCACGCGTGATGCATTGTGATCTTAGATGCCGACTCAAGGGGTCGCGTCCGCTCTACTCGCGTGTACAGGTTTTTAAAGCCCGCCGTCTTCCCGCCTCAGACCGTCCGCGACAGATAAACCATCTCAAGATACACGCCGATTTGTGCCACTACCTGCCGCAGACGCCATAGCTTCGCGCAAGGAGAGGATTCTCCACGAATTGACTATGCATGCTAAGTGCGGGAATCGGCTGTGTCAATGTTCCCTCTGTCTTATCATCTCTTAGGCTCTGGATTTTGGGGATAGTCTCTATGCCCCCTTTGTTTTTACATCACGCAGTAGCTCCTTTGAGACGAGGCTTCATGGCTGCAGATCATTCGAAATCAAAGGTGACATCCGTCTGTTGCGATGAGCTGCTCAGGGTCGTATCGGCCGCCTCAATACCCGTCGATAGTCTCTGTTGCTAAATCAGATATGACTACTAGACGACTCACGGCTCCTCTCGAACGCGCTCACAGAATGGGACACCGCAACTCGAGGGACTAAGAGAACGTATGAGACGTAGATCGATGCCTGCCCTTGGCTCGAGCAAGCAGGGACAGCCTTCTGATGTACAAATCATGCTCGGACCATATCGCCCTTTGGATTTTCAAAAGATTAAATTGACTCCATTAATAAATCCAACAATAGCAAAATAGGTCAAATAATTAAATGAGAGCAACTATCCGAAAATGAGCTATATAATATTATTAAACAAACTCTAAAAAATGATTTAAATAATCATGGAAGGGAAGCCCTGCGTCGATCTCCTTCTCTGATGACATGTATGTCCACAGGGTACTCGGCATGGTGGCAATGTGTACACTAGACTCGACGGAGAGTTACAGAGCCTAGTGCGAGATCGTCCTCAGAGGAGAGGTGCATCGAGCATCTCCTCAACCAGATTCGCTGAAATGACCGTAGCATGTGCCTCTGCGTATGCCGTCATCGATCAATCTTGATTGATGTCTAGATAAGAGCAATCGTCCGCAGTGTCCACCTTAGCACTTGATCTCGAACGATGATGTAGTCATCGCGTCCCGTTACCGACTCGGGACGTCATATCACGCTACGAGCGACTCCCACAGTCAAGGTGCAGACACTACCATGTCCACTCTGTGCTGAGATGGAGCAATAATGTGTTAGACGCTATGTGTCTCAACACTGCCAGCTATGGCGCTTAGCAAAGGAATGACCTTCTGAATCTGAGTACATCAGGCGATATGTTACCCCCCCCCCCCCCCCCCCCCCCCCCCCCCCCCCCCCCCCCCCCCCCTAGGCGCAATTACTTCGTCTAGTATGATGAACCCACTCTAGAAGTTTGGCTATGGAATCTGCAGAGGGCAGACTCCGCTCGCTAGGATACCTAGCATTGCCTACGAGAGAGAAGCATCCTCTATCGATGGGGCGTATGAGTGTGAATACGCTTTAAAGGCCTCACGTCTTGAGTGTCAAGCCCAGCCAGTGATGACCTCAGCGCATCTCATACTCAGAACTTAAGACGCAAGTCATTAGACGGTCACACGGTAGAACAGGTTCTCACTGACTCGAGCCCGCTGCCTCATTAGCTCGAATACTTTGCGCCCGTTACTACGTCATCTGCACATAGCTCAGCATATAGATCTCTAGGGGCAAACCTTCGTGAGAGTATTGCCTAAAGGATAGTCATAGCCTCTAGTTCGTGTTTGAGCTGTGAGGAGACTGGGGGCATGCGCTAACTAAGTCTAAATGACGATGGGGAAGCCGTCTGAGGACTCATGCACGAGTTGATTTGGGTGCGCATATGGGAGCCTACCTCTCTAAGTGTCGAATTTAGACATTTCTCTGAGATAGCCATTGCTGTTCCCCCCCCCCCCCCCCCCCCCCCCCCCCCCCCCCCCCCCCCCCCCCCCCCCCCCCCCCCCCACCCCCCCCCCCCCCCCACCCAATATAAACTCTCTGTAAAGCTTAGTTTGTCCCGGGCTCCTTTACCTGTGCATAGAATGACTGCCTTGACGGCTAAGCAGCTTGAAGGTTGTAGACCCTGCTCTTACTCTGTGACTATGATTGTCCTACTTATGAGAGACATGCATCATCGGATCGATCCACTTTCTAAGCAAAGATCTCGACTGTGGCTCCTAGAACATTGTTTTACTGTAGGGGCCCTCACAGAATATGCTCCTGCATAGTGCCAGTCCGCAGTGCCTCGGATATAATCGCTGTAAATCAGTCATCTAACTGCTCTAATGGGTAACGTGCAGACAGGTAGCATTGTACTACAATGTCTATTCCTCAGATATGGACGGGCGCGCAGCGCAGAGTTCCTCGTAGCTGGTACATTATACTCGAGCTTGTACGGCGAGGTATGGCACACTTTGCACGCCCTCATGTATTCGCTTCAACTTGAAGCTCAGTGACTACTGTCTGAGATACGAGAGATGACACCTCCATGAGATCTCTTACGAGTGTCTATGACATAGCCTAGACAGAGGGGAAGCTATGTGATATCAGAATGTAGAGACGGAAAGAGGCGCCACGGCTGCGCTTGTCCTAGTCCCGCCACAATCGTGACTATACTCTGGGATGAAGACGATTCTCTCCGCTTAATGTTTCAGTAGAAGAGGCAGGCTACGTGCAATCCTTGACAGCCACAGTGTGCTTGATATGCAGTTAGCTCGTACTTGCAACGGTGTCAAAGGGATTGTGAGGTCTATTGTCTGTCGAAACGCGTTTAAGTCGGTGAACCTAGGCTTCCGTTTCATAGGACTCCACTAGTGTGCTTAGTAATCTCTTAACCTTGTCCGAGATTAAAGAATAGTTGGTATTCAAGCCACTTGCAAGGAAACCGGCCTCCTTTCGAGTCAGGCTCTCGGTGTATGTGCTCCTTGAGGGCTAGCAATCGCAGGTTCGCTCCTCATAGCCTATGATCTGAGAGAGCCTCCTCTGTGAGTGGGAACTTGTGAAAGTTGAGAACATGCGTCTTTGAGTCTAAGCCTAGGATATAGCATCTCATGCTCGACTCCCTCGGCAATTATTGAGTAACTAACGTCGAGCATGTCCGAATTGATGTCCTTAGATCGCTTTGACTGAACTTGCTGCATCGATCTAAGACTACTAAGGAGGCTCGAGGGTTGACTCCCTGGGGACTCTGGAGACTGGCCTATACGCGGAGTCAACAAGCCTCACGGGCGGTGTTTGATGAGGGATCTACGTGGAAGTATACCACGGGGATAGGCGTCCACTGCGAGTCAACTGCAGGGAGCTACGAGAGAGGAACGAGGAGAGACCCTCAAGTCGAGTATGATTCTTGGATGTCCCATCGGAGCTCCTTTTCCAAATGCTGAAGCGGCATGTAAGCGTGACCTCAGAGTCCCTCTCCTACTCCCCTCGCTCGCCACAGTGTTCTTCCTCTTCTGCGGACTCTAACGCCACTGACATTCCGAGGCTATATGCAGCTCAGAGCCAGTCTGACATGTATTATCATTCGCGGCTCACGAAAACCCTCCATCCAACCTTCTATCATTGTCAATCTATTTTAACAACTTATTACTATCTACTACATCATCAATCCCCCCCCCCTCCCACTTCAGTTCGATTTTATATATATAGATATATATAGCGGAATAGTCTCATAAGGTGATATTCATGCTCGTAGTTCAGAATGTCAGGCGCAGGGACCGCGCGGCCGTTACATTCTCGACCCCCCCCCTCCCCCCTCCCCCCCCCCCCCCCCCCCCCCCCCCCCCCACCCCCCCCCCCCCCGCCCCGGGACTTGCTCCCTTCAACCTCCCGTCCGTGTGCAAGAGTTCAAGCGAGTCCCAGTGGAGCTCGCTGTCGACGCTATAAGCATGGCACACATACGCCAAATGAGTCTCTATCGAAGGCTTGGAAACATACTTAGGGCGAAAGCCGCGCCGTCCCTGCCTGACACTCCATAAAGTAGGAGAAGAGTCTGAGAGAGACAGTTACAGCTCGGACTGGTTCCATGTAGCGCACCACGGGATACTCTCTTATTATTTTCTCCTGCGATCATTGTACAATATCCGAGCGCTCATGTACCTTCAAGCTGATATCTCACGCATGCAAATAACGCCATGCAAATATTATTAAATAGCATGAAATAGATGAAATGACTAGCTGCCGTTGACCTGCTCGACATTTTACTTAGAGTGACGAGTCAAACGTGTACGAGTATGTACATGAGTACGCGCGCAACTCGCAACCCGCCCCCTGCCCGCGCGCGCCCCACGCACTAGAGGCTATATCTACAACCGACTGCCCCCCAAACCTCTAGAAATTGCAGTGAATGTGTCACTCCAACAGTTGTGCGGAGTACGAGAGCTATATTCCGTCAAGCTTGATGATGCATGTTCACGAACCCTAAACTTTTCAAGCCGGACTCAGTCGACAGGAGTAGATGCCGGGCTCCGTGCAGCTTATCCGATTAGACAAAGCTCTTGAGGTTGACGTATGTGACTGCCCTATGAACGTCGGGCAACGAGCAGTCATACTCAGGACGGCAGATCCATCCCTCACTAGACTATTCGCTGCCAGAAGATAAGCCGTCCCTATTCTGTTTCAAGTGGTATTGTGCCATCGTACTGGCTAGGCCTTGTAGGAGAGTTTATGATGGTTGAATGACCTGAGACGTCTTGAGTAGCTATTGACGCTACAGCGGGGATACTTAGCTCTCATTACGAATTCGTAGACAATACTTGCAGTGTACACTCGCGATGGCTAGCTCGTCAGAGTTCGACTACTTATGAGCACTCGATAAGAACTGAATAGAGTGTGCCACCTGGCCATCGGTCATTGATCATTGTCGACCTCGTTGTGTCTTGCAGATGGAACCTCCACGAGGAGCCTGCTTTTCTCCCCCTGCTGATGCCTCTAACATGGAACTGACATCAAGCGGCTCGAGATGTCAGTGTTTATGAAGGATAGCGATACTGGAAATCGCACTCGAGCTGTCTATTGTCCCTAGAGAAAGGAGAATCAACTGCATTGCGTAAGAATGTCACCGACCCTCGTATGGGTACGACGAGGATGGCACGCTGTGTCATTCATCCCTTGTACCCGTTCGATAGCTATGTGCATCTGCAGCAGTGTATCGCACGATGCATCAATACCCCCCCCCCCCCCCCCCCCCTAGCTGTTACGATGTCCTGGCCCCCCCCCCCCCCCCCCCCCCCCCGAACTCATTGAGTTACTAGTTGACAGATCCCCATAAAATTGCCTGTGCACTAACTGGGAAATGCGACCCTAAGCGGTTTCTGCCCTCTCACCTCAAGATGTAAGCAAAGCGTCCCTTTGCCCATCTGGTGTGCCAAGGATAACCCTCGGAGGATTATGATGTATTCGTTGGGTGGAGGGCGTGTAGATGTTGTCAGGTGGGGGGCATAGAGAGATAAAGGCTCGTATCTAGCGAATGTTGTCATGTTAGCCTGAGGTTGCTATGACTGTAGAGGCGCATGGAGTGCTCCTTCTACAATTACCTGGTGTTATTAGCACTGGCGCCCAGGAAGGTCCCTACTCCTCATAGAATTTGTGTATTGTATAGAGAATATTATTATTGCGTCTAGTGTGTGTGTGTACTACTCTCACTCATTAATGTCGAGGCTCCCCCCCCCCCATCAAGAGAGATCCAAGAGGAATATTTCCGTGAAATGCTCATAGTGTGTCACGGCATGGTGTAAGTCGCGACCGCGTAACCACTCACGCTGAGCCTTGGATGATGGGGGAACCAGGTCCAGACCGCAATTGCTCTATGTGTAGAGAAAGCTAACGAATGTTGCGTAGGCCTTACCCGCTCGTAACTCGCTGGGGTGAGCAGTTCTCCGACTTCCCGATTCTCTCACATGCAGGGCTAGGAGCAATCCCGTGATCTCCATGAAAATGTATGGAGCCCCGACATGCTTGATGTGTGTCTCATAGTATGTGTATCCGCAAAAAGCAGGCGGGTCTGTGTAAATAAGCAGGGGAAACGTTAGCGCCGTCATCCACCTAGTGCCTTAGTGATTCAAGCGAAGTCAGGACTCTCGTATAGGAGTTGATCGCAGTGGGCACTACTACAAATGAGAGATTCTCTTGCAGTATGGCTTGTTGGCTCTGGGCAAATCCGAAGATGTCCTGCACTTCTGCATTCTTGCAGAGCCTTGAGTCGGCTGCAGAGTACCCAGGGCCCCCATGCTCGCCACCCACGTAGCCTGACCTCAGGTAGTAGGAGCCTTGTACGTCCGACTTTTAATGTTTCAAGTAAGAGCTCCAGAGTCTAGATCCTCTCCGTCTAGTTTGAATTGTGTAGCAGATGCCATTAGCGCAGTTGCCTAGCTGAGAACGTGACACTCCAAGTGATATGAGATAGAAAACAAATCGAGGGGAATGCATACGTTGGATCCAAAATTGCCTGGAGATGAGAGCTGATTGCCCTGGGTTTAGACTCAAGACCATATGCCAACTTCCCACAAGACCCCCTCAAATGTAGGCTTCTTTTCAGCAGTAGGTGTGAGGGTGGGACCCTGAGTTTTCAGTCTCAAGTGGGAATATACACAGAGAAGCAACTTACTCGAATAGAGCCGTTGTTTCCTTGAAATGGTTGGAAAAACAGGTATCCTCTTTCTTCTCACAAGGTGACCGGAATGTCTGAATGCCCTGTGGAGTCCGCTAGGGAGATGAAAGCCCTAGGTCCACGAAATCCGTTCGACGGAATTTGCCTCACATGCCTTTGACAACTCGAGAGGCACGCAGAGTTCACTGTTCAAAAGGTGACGATGCCTGGACTCTCTTGAACATTGACAGGAATCCCAAAATACCTGTGGCTTCTGCAAAGGGTCGTGGGTCTACTCGCCTCCATCGGAGGCGTCCCTTTGCCCTCCAAGCCTCAAGAGATTCCTGAGGGTGTCCCTCGTAACTGGACAGGAGTTCCTTGACGTCGCTGGACAAACAAGAGCGTTAAGGGCCATTCCCGCCTTAAATGAGAATATAATCCAGGTCCCCGCCGCAACTCGAGGGAAAAAACCTGATGAGGACATCCCCTCCTCAAAGCGAGGATGAGCCCGATTTACCCTGGGACTTCATGCAAAAGCAATCCCGTGATCCCCATGAAAAAATTAAAAGGGGCCTCGCTTTTTTTGATGGATCTCGAACAATTGGCAAAAAACCCGTCACAATTTCAAGGGGCCCAAAGGGCACACCTCCATCACCCAAAGGGGCCCTTGTACCCCAAATCAACTTGAGATGAGCCCCATTCCCCTGCCCTTTACTTTTGAGAAATCCCTCCCCCCCTTTTCCCCATCAAACCCACCATTGGGTTGCTTTTTTTTAAAGGGGAAATCCAAGGTTCCCCCAGAACAACGTGCCAATTTTAGAGGGAAAACCAAGTTTACAGAGCAACTCGAAATGCTCCTTGGGGCCCCCAAAAGGCCCCGGAGATAGAGCTGAAATTTCCTGGCCCTTTAAAACCCAAATGGATGCCAACTTTCCCCAACCCCCCCAAAAGAAGGGTTCTCCCTTTCAGAGGGTGAGGGGGAATGGGGCCCCTTAGTTTTCTGCCTTTATTTAAAAAAAACCCAGGGAAACCCGACTCTAAATAGGCTGGGTTCCCCCTTTCAGTGCTTGAATACGGGTTTCCCCTTTTTTCTCACAAGGGGAAAGGGGTGTCTGAATCCCCTGTGGGGGTTTCCCCGGGGGAAAGCCCTATTCCCCTAATCCTTTCGCGAATGCCTCACATTTACTTTTTACAACTCGAGCGTCACAGAAATTCATGCTTTTAAAAGGGACGATTCCTGGGCTCCTCTTGAACATTTACAAAACCCCAAAATCACTGTGGGTACTGGGAAAAGGGGCCCTGGGTCCCCCCCACCTCGAAAGCATCACTTTGGGGGTCCCAACCTCGGAAAATCTTCCTGAGGTTCCCTCTAACTCGACGGAGTCCTGGACGTCGCGGGGGGGAAAAATGATGTTTAAGGGCCCCTTTCCCCCTCTAACTCGAGAATATACCCCCCGGGGCCCCGCCGCAACTCGAGAAAAAACCCAAAAATTCCCCGCCCAAAGCGAGAGGGGGCCCGATTTCCCCCGCAAATGCAAGCAGACAATCCTGTGCCCCATTAAACATTAAGGGAAACCCCGACTTTCTTGAGGGGTCTTTAACAGTCCGCAAAAATTACTGTCCAAGTACAGAGGGAACCCTTTAGGGCACACAACACGCCTAGGAGCCCAAAGAAACCCCCCCTCACCTCAAGATAGGCCCGATTCCCCCCGCCTTAAAATCCAAGCCATCCCCTGATACCCCAAAAAACCATGCGTATTTGGGTTGGGCTTCCTTTTAGGAAACCCAGAAGTTCCCGAAAAAACGGCCAGACTAGAGGGAAAACCCCAAATTCACAAGCAACCCGGGAATGCTCCGGGGCCCCCAAATTTCGGGGGAGAAGAGGGGCTGATTACCTGGGGTTAACCAAGATTTTGCCAAATTTCCACAACCCCTCCAGGAAAGGGGGTTCCTTTAGCAGTAGGGGTGAGGGAGGGACCCTGAGTTTTTCTGCCTCAAGTGGAATATACACCGAAAAACCCCCTCTCAAAAGGAGGGCCCGGGTTTTCCCTTTCATTGGGTTGAAAAAAGGGCCCCCTTTTATCTCACAATGTGGGAAAGGGTGTCTGAATCCCCTGTGGAATCCATAGAGAAAAACCCCAATTTCCCCCACTCTTTTCGTTTAAATGCCTCACATCCCTTTGACTGTCCCAACGGGACACAGATTCACTGCCCCTTTTAAAAGCTGAAGGGTGCCTGACTATCTTGATCATTGACAGAAACCTAATAAACACTTGGGTACTGGGAAAGGGGCCCTTTTTTCCCCCCCCTCACCTCGAAAAAGCGTACCTTTGTCCCCGCCCAAACCTCGAAAAGATTCCTGAGGGTTCCCTCGTAACGGGACAGGGGTCCTGACGTCCCCCTGGAAAAAAAACGAGTGTTGAAGGCCCCTCCCCGGCCCCTTTAAATTGAGAATACACCCCAGTTCCCCCCCCCGCAACAAGAAAAAAAAAATTTAGAAATTTCCCCTGAAAACGAAATGAGGCCCCCATTCCCCTGGGACTGCTACAAGCCAAAACCCCCTGATCCCCAGAAAATTTTAAGGAGCCTTACTTGCTTGGGAAAAAATCTCGAGACCAAACCGCAAGACCCCGTCACAAAAAGAGGGACCTGAAAGGGACAAACCAAACCGCAAAAAGCTCCATGCACCCCAAATCAAATCGAGATGAGGGCCCCAATCCCCCCCTTGACTCCAAGCCATCCCCCCCCAAACCCCCCAAACAAAAACCAATTTTCCTTTATTTTTTTTTAGGGAACTCCCAAGGGTTTCCCCAGTAAAAAACGGCCAAGGGCAAGTTAATGCCCAAAATTTTTCAGACAAAATCGGGGGATACTCCTTGGAAAAGGGAAATTTCCTGGGGATTTACAGGTGACCCGCCTGGGTTAAAAAGCAAGAAAGTAGCCAACGTTTCCCTAAGACCCTTTATGTAGGCCCGCTCTCAAAACATATGTGTGAGTGGGGAAACCCCGAGTTTGTTTCCTCAAATTGGGGAAAATACAAACCCAAAAAACCCGACTCTAAAAAGGCCGATTTTCCCCCCAAAGGCTTGAATAAAAGGCTCCCTCTTTTTTCTCACAAGGTTAAGGGATTTCTGAATCCTCTGTGGATCCCCAAGAAAGGGCCAAGTCCCCCACTTTTTTCAAAGGGAAACCCCCATGCCTTTGGGCACCTCGGCGGGACTCAAAAATTTTCTGCTTCAAAGAGTGATGAGCCTGAAAACCCCCTTGAACATCGACTGGAAAACCCCAAAAAACCTGCCCCCTACTGAAGGGACTCTGGGTCCTTTCCCCCCACCCTCGAGAACTTTTCCCTTTGGCCCCGCAAACCTCGAAGAGATTCCCCTTTTGTCCCCGAACTAAAAAGAAGTTTCCCGCTGGGGTTTTGCTGTACAAAAACGAGTTTTGAAGGGCCATCCCCGCCCTTTAAATGGAGAAAAACACCCCAGTTCCCCCCGCAAAATAGAGAAAAAACATGAGACTTTCTCCTGAAAGCGAATGAGGGACCATTTCCCCCGCACTGGCCCTCCCGAGCAATCCCCTTTATCCCCATGAAAATTGTAAGGACCTCGACTTGCTTGATGGGTCTCGAGACAATCCGCAAGAAAAAAAATGTCACAAAATAGAAGGGACCTGAGGCCACACCAGCATCGCAACGGAAACTTTAAAACACCCCCCAAAACAACTCGGGATGAGGCCCCAATTTTCCCCCCCCCTTTACTCCCGAAACCTCCCCCAATCCCCCGCAAACACAACCAGTGTCTTGACTTCCTTTAGGGAACTCCAAAAGGGTTCCCCCCCATACAACGTGCCCAATTTTAGAGGAATAGCAAATTTTTTCAGAGCAATCGAGGAATACCCTTGGGCACAAATTTTTCCTGGAGATGACAGGGGACTGCCTGACTTTGACAAAATGTATGCAAAAGTTTCCCAAAAACCCTCATGGGGGAAGGGTTTCTCTCACATACGTGTTAGTGAGGGACCAATATTACTGTGGCTACTGGAAAGGGACCCTGGGTCTCCCGCCTCACCTCGAGAAGCGTCCCTTTTGCCCTGCCAAGCTTCGCAGAGATTCCTTAGGTGTCCCTCGTAACTAGACTGGAGTCCCGACGTCGCTGAACAAACACGCGTTTTGAAGGGAAATCCCAGCCGTAACTAGAGAATATACCCCAGGTCCCCGCCTCAACTTGAGAAAAACCATGAGACTTCCTACCTCGAAATGAGATGAGTCCCCATTCACCTTCATTGCATGCAGAGCAATTCTGTGATCCCCATAAAGCATGTAAGGAGCCTCGAAGTGCTTGACCGATCTCGAGAGATTCCCCAAGAACACTGTCACACGTCTAGAGGGACCCTGAGGTCACACCAGCCACGTGAAGGAGCTCCATGTACCCCAAATCAACTTGAGATGTGGCCCGATTTTCCTCTATTGACTCCAGAGCCATCCCCCTTTCCACATCATACACGACCAGTGGCCTGACTTTCTTTACGCAACTCCATAGATTCCCCGAGAACACTGTCTCAAGTCTAGAGGAACACCAAGTTCAGCACAGCAACTCGAGAAATGCTCCTTGTCCCCGAAATCGTCTCCAGATAAGAACTGATTCCCTGGCTTAGACGCAAGACGTATGCCAACGTTCCACAAGCCCCTCAAGTGGAGGCTTCTCTCAGCAATATGTGTGAGGGAGGGACCCTGAGTTTGCTGCCTCACGTGGAATTTACACCGAGAAGCCCTGACTCGAAAGGAGGCCGGATTTCCTTGCAGTGGCTTGAATACAGGCTCGTGTTTCATCTCACATGGAGAAGGGATGCATGAATCCCCTGTGGAATCCCTAGAGAAAGCCCAAGGTCCCCGCCTCATTTCGACAGAATGCCTCACATGCCTTTGACACCTCGAGAGGCACGCGGAGTTCACTGCTTCCAAATGTAATGAGGCCTGACTTCTCTTGTACATTGAGAGAAATTGCAATATTTCTGTGGCTACTGGAAAGGGACCCTGGGTCTGCCGCCTCACCTCGAAAAGCGTCCCTTTTGCCCTGCCAAGCCTTGCAGATATTCCTGAGGTGTCCCTCATAACTAGACAGCAGTCCCGACGTCGCTGAACAAACACGCGTTATGAAGGGCCATCCCCGCCGTAACTCAAGAATATACCCCAGGGCCCCGCCGCAACTCGAGAAAAACCATGAGACTTCCCCCTCGAAGCGAGATGAGTACCCATTCACCTGCATTGCATGCAGAGCAATTCCGTGATCCTCATCAAGCATGTATGGAGCCTCGAGTTGCTTGACGGATCTCGAGAGAGTCCCCAAGAACACTGTCACAGGTCTAGAGGGACCCTGAGGTCACCCACGCAAAGTAAAGTAGCTCCATGTACCCCAAATCAACTCGAGATGAGGCCCGATTCTCCTGTATTGACTCCAGTGCCATCCCCCGTTCCCCATCAAACAGGACCAGTGGCTAGACTTCCTTTAGGCAACTCCAGAAGTTCCCCGAGAACAATGTGCCAATCCTAGAGGAATACTAAGTTCAGCAGAACAACTCGAGGAATGCTCCATGGACCCCAAATTGCCTGGAGATGAGAGCTGATTCCCTGGCCGAAAAGCAAGACGTATGCCAACCTTACACAAGCGCCTAAGGAGGAGGCTTCTCTCAGCAATAGGTGTGAGGGAGGGACCCTGAGTTTGCTGCCTCAAGTGGAATACACACAGAGAAGACCTGACTCGAAAGGAGGCCGAATTTCCTTGCAGTGGCTTGAATACAGGCTCATCTTTCATCTCACAAGGAGAAGGGATGTCTGAGTCACCTCTTGAGTCAGAGAGACAGCCCGAGGTACCCGCCTCATTTCGACGGAATGCCTCACATGTTTTGACACCTCGACAGGCACGCGAAATTCACTGCTTCCAAAAGTGACGATGCCTGACTCTTCCTGAACATTGAGAGGAGTCGCAATATTACTGTGGCTACTGGAAAGGGACACTGGGTCTTCCGCCACACCTCGAGAAGCGTCCCTTTTGCCCTGCAAAGCCTCGCAGCGATTCCTGAGGTGTCCCTCCTAACTAGACTGGAGTCCCGACGTCGCTGAACAAACACGTGTTTTGAAGGGCCATCCCAACCGTAACACGAGAATATACCCCAGGTCCCCCGCGCAACTTGAGAAAAACCATGAGATTTCCTACCTCGAAATGAGATGAGTCCCCATTCTCCTTCATTGCATGCAGAGCAATTCCGTGATCCCCATAAAGCATGTAAGGAGCCTCGACTTGCTTGACGGATCTCGAGGGAGTCCCCAAGAACACTGTCACACGGCTAGAGGGACACTGAGGTCACCCCAGCCACTGAAAGAGTTCCATGTACCCCAAATCAACTTGAGATGAGGCCTGATTCTCCTCTATTGACTCCAGAGCCATCCCTCTTTCCACATCAAACAGGACCAGTGGACTGACTTTCTTTACGCAACTCCATAGATTCCCCGAGAACACCGTCTCAAGTCTAGAGGAACACCAAGTTCAGCACAGCAACTCGAGAAATGCTCCTTTCCCCGAAATCGTCTCCAGATAAGAGCTGATTCCCTGGCTTAGACGCAAGACGTATGCCAACGTTCCATAAGCCCCTCAAGTGGAGGCTTCTCTCAGCAATATGTGTGAAGGAGGGAGCCTGAGTTTGCTGCCTCACGTGGAATTTACACCGAGAAGCCCTGACTCGAAAGTAGGCCGGATTTCCTTGCAGTGGCTTGAATACAGGCTCATCTTTCATCTCACAAGGAGAAGGGATGTCTGAATCCCCTGTGGAATCCCTAGAGAAAGCCCAAGGTCCCCGTCTCATTTCGACAGAATGCCTCACATGGCTTTGACACCTCGAGAGGCACGCGGAGTTCACTGCTTCCAAAAGTAATGAGGCCTGACTTCTATTGTACATTGAGAGGAATCGCAATATTACTGTGGCTACTGGAATGGGACACTGCGTCTGCCGCCTCACCTCGAGAAGCGTCCCTTTGTCCTGCCAAGCCTTGCAGAGATTCCTGAGGTGTCCCTCATAACTAGACAGCAGTCCCGACGTTGTTGAACAAACAGGCGTTTTGAAGGGCCATCCCAGCCGTAACTCAAAAATATACCCCAGGGCCCCGTCGAAACTCGAGAAAAACCATGAGACTTCCCCCTCGAAGCGAGATGAGTACCCATTCACCTGCATTGCATGCAGAGCAATTCCGTGATCCTCATCAAGCATGTATGGAGCCTCGACTTGCTTGACGGATCTCTAGAGAGTCACCAAGAACACGGTCACAGGTCTAGAGGGACACTGAGGTCACCCAAGCAACGTAAAGGAGCTCCATGTACCCCAAATCAACTCGAGATGAGGCCCCATTTTCCTGTATTGACTCCAGTGCCATCCTCCGTTTCCCATCAAACAGGACCAGTGGCTAGACTTCCTTTAGGCAACTCCAGAAGTTCCCCGAGAACAATGTGCCAAGCCTAGAGGAATACTAAGGTCAGCAGAACAACTCGAGGCATGCTCCGTGGACCCCAAATTGCCTGGAGATGAGAGCTGATTCCCTGGCCTAGAAGCAAGACGTATGCCAACCTTACACAAGCGCCTAAGGAGGAGGCTTCTCTCAGCAATTGTTGTGAGGGAGGGACCCTGAGTTTGCTGCCTCAAGTGGAATATATACCGAGAAGCCCTGACTCAAAAGAAGGCCAAATTTCCTTGCAGTGGCTTAAATACAGGCTCATCTTCCCTCTCACAAGGAGAAGGTATGTCTGAAGCAGCTCTAGAGTCCCAAGAGAAAGCCCGAGGTCCCCGCCTCATTTCGACGAAATGCCTCACATGCCTCTGACACCTCGAGAGGCAAGCGGAGTTCACTGCTTCCAAAAGTGACGATGCCTGACTTCTATTGAACATTGAGAGGAATCCCAATATTTCTGTGGCTACTGGAAAGGGACCCTGGGTCTCCCGCATCACATCGAGAAGCGTCTCTTTTGCCCTGCCAAGTCTCGCAAAGATTCCTGAGGTGTCCCTCATAACTAGACAGGAGTCCCGACGTCGCTGAACAAACACGCGTTTTGAAGGGCCATCCCCTCCGTAACTCAAGAATATACCCCAGGTCCCCGCCGCAACTCGAGAAAAACCATGAGACTTCCCCCTCGAAGCGAGATGAATCCCCATTCTCCTTCATTGCATGCAGAGCCATTCCGTGATCCCCATAAAGAATGTAAGGAGCCTCGACTTGCTTGTCGGATCTCGAGAGAGTCCCCAGAACACTGTCACACGTCTAGAGGGACACTGAGTTCACCCAAGCAACGTAAAGGAGCTCCATGTACCCCAAATCAACTCGAGATGAGGCTCGAATCTCCTGTATTGACTCCAGAGCCATCCCCCGTTCCCCATCAAACACAATCTGTGGCCAGACTTCTTTTACGCAACTGCAGTGATTCCCCGAGAACACGGTCTCAAGTCTAGAGGAACACCAAGTTCAGCACAGCAACTCGAGGAATGCTCCTTTTCCGTAAAATCGTCTAAAGATAAGACCTGATTCCCTGGCTTAGACGCAAGACCAAGGCCAACTTTCCACAAGCCCCTCACGAGGAGGCTTTTCTCAGCAATAGGTGTGAGGGAGGGACTCTGAGTTTGCTGCCTCAAGTGGAATATCCACCGAGAAGGCCTTAATCGAAAGGATGCCGGATTTCCTTGCAGTGGCTTGAATACAGGCTCGTGTTTCATCTCACAAAGAGAAGGGATGTCTGAATCCCCTCTGGAGTCCCTAGACAAAGCCAGAGGTCCCCGCCTCATTTCCACGGAATGCCTCACATGCTTTTGACACCTCAAGAGGCACGCGGAGTTCCCTGCTTACAAAAGTGACGATGCCTGACTCTTCTTGAACATTGAGAGGAATCACAATATTACTGTGGCTACTGGAAAGGGACCCTGGTTCTCTCGCCTCACCTCGAGAAGCGTCCCTTTTGCCCTGCGATGCCTCGCAGAGATTCCTTAGGTGTCCCTCCTAACTAGACTGGAGTCCCGACGTCGCTGAATAAACACGTGTTTTGAAGGGCCATCCCCACCGTAACTAGAGAATACACCCCAGGTCCCCGCCTCAACTCGAGAAAAACCATGAGACTTCCCCCGGGAAATGAGATGAGTCCCCATTGAGCGGTATTGCATGCAGAGCAATTCCGTGATCCCCATAAAGCATTTAAGGAGCCTCGAAGTGCTTGACCGATCTCGAGAGAGTCCCCCAAGAACACTGTCACACACGTCTAGAGGGACCATGAAGTCACCCCAGCCACGTGAAGGAGCTCCATGTACCCCAAATCAACTCGAGATGAGGCCCGATTCTCCTGTATTGACTCCAGAGCCATCCCCCGTTCCCCATCAAACACGACCAGTGGCCTGATTTCCTTTACGCAACTCCAGAGATTCCCCGAGAACACCGTCTCAAGTCTAGAGGAACACCAAGTTCAGCACAGCAACTCGAGGAATGCTCCTTTTCCGTGAAATCGTCTCAAGATAAGAGCGGATTCCCTGTCTAAGACGCAAGACGTATGCCAACGTTCCACAAGCCCCTCAAGAGGAGGCTTCTCTCAGCAATATGTGTGAGGGAGGGACCCTGAGTTTGCTGCCTCAAGTGGAATATACAGCGAGAAGCCCTGACTCGAAAGGAGGCCGGATTTCCTTGCAGTGGCTTGAATACAGGCTCGAGTTTCATCTCACAGGGAGAAGGGATGTCCGAATCCCCTGTGGAGTCCCTAGAGAAAGCCCAAGGTCCCCGCCTCATTTCGACAGAATTCCTCACATGCCTTTGACACCTCGAGAGGCACGCGGAGTTCACTGCTTCCAAAAGTAACGATGCCTGACTTCCCTTGTAAATTGAGAGGAATCCCAATATTTCTGTGGCTACTGGAAAGGGACCCTGGGTCTGCCGGCTCTCCTCGAGAAGCGTCCCTTTTGCCCTGCCAAGCCTTGCAGATATTCCTGAGGTGTCCCTCATAACTAAACAGGAGTCCAGACGTCACTGAACAAACATGCGTTTTGAAGGGCCATCCCCGCCGTAACTCAAAAATATACCCCAGGGCCCCGCCACAACTCGAGAAAAACGATGAGACTTCCTCCTCGAAGCGAGATGAGTACCCATTCACCTGCATTGCATGAAGAGCAATTCCGTGATCCCCATAAAGCATGTAAGGATACTCAACAAGCTGACGGATCTCGAGAGAGTCCCCAAGAACACTGTCACACGACTAGAGGGACACTGAGGTCACCCCAGCAAAGTAAAGGAGCTTCATGTACACCTAATCAACTCGAGATGAGGCCCGATCCTCCTGTATTGACTCCAGAGCCATCCCCCGTTCCCCATCAAACACGACCAGTGGCCTGACTTCCTTTACGCAACTCCAGAGATTCCCTGAGAACACCGTCTCAAGTCTAGAGGAACACCAAGTTCAGCATAACCCCTCGAGGAATGCTCCTTTTCCCCGAAATCGTCTGGAGATGATTGTTGATTCCCTGGCTTAGACGCAAGATGTATGCCAACCTTCCACAAGCCCCTCAAGTGGAGGCTTCTCTCAGCAATATGTGTGACGGAGAGACCCTGAGTGTGCTGCCTCAAGTGTAATATACACCGAGAAGCCCTGACTCGAAAGAAGGACGTAGTTCCTTGCAGTGTCTTGAATACTGGCTCGTGTTTCATCTCACAAGGAGAAGGGATGTCTGAAAAACCTGTGGAGTCCCTAGAGAAAGCCAGAGGTCCCCGCCTCATTTCGACGGAATGCCTCACATGCTTTTGACACCTCTAGAGGCACGCGGAGTTCACTGCTTCCAAAAGTGACGATGCCTGATTCTTCTTGAACATTGAGAGGAATTGCAATATTACTGTGGCAACTGGAAAGGTACCCTGGGTCTCCCGCCTCACCTCGAGAAGCGTCCCTTTTGCCCTGCCAAGCCTCGCAGAGATTCCTTAGGTGTCCCTCGAAACTAGACTGGAGTCCCAACGTCGCTGAACAAACAAGCGTTTTGAAGGGCAATCCCAGCCGTAACTGGAGAATATAACCCAGGTCCCCGCCTCAACTCGAGAAAAACCATGAGATTTCCCCGTCGAAGAGAGATGAGGCCCGATTCTCCTGCATTACATGCAGAACAATTCCGTGATACCCATCAAGCATGTAAGGAGCATCGACGTGCTTGACGGATCTCGAGAGACAGCCCAAAAACACTGTCACACGTCTACAGGGACGCTGAGGTCACCCCAGCAACGCGAAAGTGATCCATGTACCCCAAATCAACTCGAGATGAGTTCCGATTCCGCTGCATTGACTCCAGAGCCATCCCCCGTTCCCCAAACATGACCAGTGGCCTGATTTCCTTTAGGCAACTCCAGAGATTCCCCGACAACACAGTCCCAAGTCTAGAGGAACACCAAGTTCAGCACAGCAACTCGAGGAATGCTCCTTGTCCCCCAAAATGTCTCGAGATGAGAGTTGATTCCCTGGCCTAGAGGCAAGACGTATGCCAACCTTCCACAAGCCCCTCAAGAGGAGGCTTCTCTCAGCAATAGGTGTGAGGGAGGGACCCTGAGTTTGCTGCCTAAAGTGGAATATACACCGAGAAGACCTGACTCGAAAGGAGGCCGGATTACCTTTCAGTGGCTTGAATACAGGCTCATCTTTCATCTCACAAGGAGAAGGGATGTCTGAATCCCCTGTGGAATCCCTAGAGAAAGCCAGAGGTCCCCGCCTCATTTTGAAAAAATGCCTCACATGCTTTTGACACCTCGAGAGGCACGTGGAGTTCACTGCTTCCAAAAGAGACGACACCTAACATCTCTAGTACATTGAGAGGAATCCCAATATTTCTGTGGCTACTGGAAAGTGAACCTGCGTCTCCTGCATCACCTCGAGAGGCGTTCCTTTTGCCTGCCAAGCCTCGCAGAGATTCCTGAGGTGTCCCTCATAACTAGACAGGAGTCCCGACGTCGCTGAACAAACACGCGTTTTGAAGGGCCATCCCCACCGTAACTCAAGAATATACCCCAGGTCCCCGCCGCAACTCGAGAAAAATTATGAGACTTTCCCCTCGAAGCGAGATGAGGCCCGATTCTCCTGCATTGCATGCAGAGCAATTCCGTGATCCCCATCAAGCATGTATGGAGCCTCAACTTGCATGACGGCTCTCGAGAGAGTCCCCAGGAACACTGTCACACGTCTAGAGGGACCCTGAGGTCACCCCTGCAGAGTTAAGGAGCTCCAAGCACACCAAATCAACTCGAGATGAGGCCCGATTCTCCTGTGTTGACTCCAGAGCCATCCCCCGTTCCCCATCAAACAGGACCTGTGGCTAGACGTCCTTTAGGCAACTCCAGAAGTTCCCCGAGAACAATGTGCCAAGCCTAGAGGAATACCAAATTCAGCAGAACAACTCGAGGAATGCTCCGTGGACCCAAATTGACTGGAGATGAGAGCTGATTCCCTGGCCTAGACGCAAGACATATGCCAACCATCCACAAACCCCTCAAGAGGAGGCTTCTCTCAGCAATATGTGTGAGGGAGGGACCCTGAGTTTTCTGCCTCAAGTGGAATTACACCGAGAATCCCTGACTCGAAAGGAGGCCGGATTTCCTAGCAGTGGCTTGAATACAGTCTCATCTTTCATCTCACAAGGAGAAGGGATGTCTGAATCTGCTGTGGAGTCCCGAGAGTAAGCCCAAGGTCCCCGGCTCATTTCGACGGAATGCCTCACATGCCTTTGACACCTCGAGAGGCACGCGGAGTTCACTGCTTCCAAAAGTGACGATGACTGACTTCTCTTGAACATTGAGAGTAATCGCAATATTACTGTGGCTACTGGAAAGGGACACCTTGGTCTTCCCGCCTCACCTCGAGAAGCGTCCCTTTTGCCCTGCCAAGCCTCGCAGCGATTCCTGAGGTGTCCCTCCTAACTAGACTGGAGTCCCGACGTCGCTGAACAAACACGTGTTTTGAAGGGCCATCCCCACCGTAACGAGAATATACCCAGGTCCCCGCCTCAACTCGAGAAAAAACCATGAGACTTCCCCCTCGAAGCGAGATGATCCCCATTCACCTTCATTGCATGCAGAGCAATTCGTGATCCCCATAAAGCATGTAAGGAGCCTCGACTTGCTTGACGGATCTCGAGAGATTCCCCAAGAACACTGTCACACGTCTAGAGGGACCCTGAGGTCACCCCAGCAACGTGAAGGAGCTCCATGTACCCCAAATCAACTCGAGATGAGGCCCGATTCTCCTCTATTGACTCCAGAGCCATCCCCCTTTCCACATCATACACGGCCAGTGGCCTGACTTTCTTTACGCAACTCCATAGATTCCCCGAGAACACCGTCTCAAGTCTAGAGGAACACCAAGTTCAGCACAGCAACTCGAGGAATGCTCCTTTTCCCTGAAATCGTCTCCAGATAAGAGCTGATTCCCTGGCTTAGACGCAAGACGTATGCCAACGTTCCACAAGCCCCTCAAGAGGAGGCTTCTCTCAGCAATAGGTGTGAGGGAGGGACTCTGAGTTTGCTGCCTCAAGTGGAATATACACCGAGAAGCCCTGACTCGAAAGGAGGCTGGATTTCCTTGCAGTGGCTTGAATACAGGCTCGTGTTTCATCTAACATGGAGAAGGGATGTATGAATCCCTGTGGAATCCCTAGAGAAAGCCAGAGGTCCCCGCCTCATTTCGACAGAATGCCTCACATGCCTTTTGACACCTCGAGAGGCACGCGGAGTTCACTGCTTCCAAAAGTGATGGGGCCTGACTTCTCTTGAACATTGAGAGGAATCACAATATTACTGTGGCTACTGGAAAGGGACCCTGGGTCTCTCGCCTCACCTCGAGAAGCGTCCCTTTTGCCCTGCCAAACCTCGCAAGATTCCTGAGGTGTCCCTATAACTAGACAGCAGTCCCGACGTCGCTGAACAAACATGCATTATGAAGGGCCATCCCCGCCGTAACTCAAGAATATACCCCAGGTCCCCGCCGCAACTCGAGAAAAACCATGAGACTTCCCCCTCGAAGCGAGATGTATCCCCATTCTCCTGCATTGCATGCAGAGCAATTCCGTGATCCCCATAAAGCATGTAAGGAGCCTCGACTTGCTTGACGGATCTCGAGAGAGTCCCCAAGAACACTGTCACACGTCTAGAGGGACCTGAGGTCACCCCAGCAACGAGAAGGAGCTCCATGTACCCCAAATCAACTCGAGATGAGGCCCGATTCTCCTGTATTGACTCCAGAGCCATCCCCCGTTCCCCATCAAACACGACCAGTGGCCTGACTTCTTTTACGCAACTCCAGAGATTCCCCGAGAACACCGTCTCAAGTCTAGAGGAACACCAAGTTCAGCACAGCAACTCGAGGAATGCTCCTTTTCCGTGAAATCGTCTAAAGATAAGAGCTGATTCCCTGGCTTAGACGCAAGACTTATGCCAACTTTTCACAAGCCCCTCAAGAGGAGGCTTCTCTCAGCAAATAGGTGTGAGGGAGGGACCCTGAGTTTGCTGCCTCAAGTGGAATATCCACCGAGAAGCCCTGACTCGAAAGGAGGCCGGATTTCCTTGCAGTGGCTTGAATACAGGCTCGTGTTTCATCTCACAAGGAGAAGGGATGTCTGAATCCCCTGTGGAGTCCCTAGAGAAAGCCCAGAGGTCCCCGCCTCATTTCGATGGAATGCCTCACATGCTTTGACACCTCGAGAGGCACGCGGAGTTCACTGCTTCCAAAAGTGACATGCCTGACTTCTTCTTGTACATTGAGAGGAATCCAATATTACTGTGGCTACTGGAAAGGGACCTGGTCTCTCGCCTCACCTCGAGAAGCGTCCCTTTTGCCCTGCCAAGCCTCGCAGAGATTCCTGAGGTGTCCCTCATAACTAGACAGGAGTCCCGACGTCGCTGAACAAACACGTGTTTTGAAGGGCCATCCCCGCCGTAACTAAAAATATACCCCAGGTCCCCGCCTCAACTCGAGAAAAACCATGAGACTTCCCCTCGAAGCGAGATGAGTACCCATTCTCCTGCATTGCATGCAGAGCAATTCCGTGATCCCCATAAAGCATGTAAGGAGTCTCAACAACTTGCTTGACGGATCTCGAGAGAGTCCCCAAGAACACTGTCACACGTCTAGAGGGACACTGAGGTCACCCAAGCAACGTAAAGGAGCTTCATGTACACCTAATCAACTCGAGATGAGGCCCGATTCTCCTGTATTGACTCCAGAGCCATCCCGCGTTCCCCATCAAACAAGACCAGTGGTCTGACTTCCTTTAGGCAACTCCAGAGATTCCCTGAGAAAACCGTCTCAAGTCTAGAGGAACACCAAGTTCAGCAGAACAACTCGAGGAATGCTCCTTTTCCCCGAAATCGCCTGGAGATGAGAGCTGATTCCCTGGCTTAGACGCAAAATGTATGCCAACCTTCCACAAGCCCCTCAAGAGGAGGCTTCTCTCACCAATATGTGTGGGAGAGACCCTGAGTGTGCTGCCTCAAGTGGAATATACACCGAGAAGCCCTGACTCGAAAGGAGGACATATTTCCTTGCAGTGTCTTGAATACTGGCTCGTGTTTCATCTCACAAAGAAAAGGGATGTCTGAATAACCTGTGGAGTCCATAGAGAAAGCCAGAGGTCCCCGCCTCATTTCGACGGAATGCCTCACATGCTTTTGACACCTCGAGAGGCACGCGGAGTTCACTGCTTCCAAAAGTGACGATGCCTGATTTTTCTTGAACATTGAGAGGAATTGCAATATTACTGTGGCAACTGGAAAGGGACCCTGGGTCTCCCGCCTCACCTCGAGAAGCGTCCCTTTTGCCCTGCCAAGCCTCGCAGAGATTCCTTAGGTGTCCCTCGAAACTAGAAAGGAGTCCCAACGTCACTGAACAAACACGCGTTTTGAAGGCAATCCCAGCCGTAACTGGAGAATATAACCCAGGTCCCGCCTCAACTCGAGAAAAACCATGAGACTTCCCCGTCGAAGAGAGATGAGGCCCGATTCTCCTGCATTACATGCAGAACAATTCCGTGATACCCATCAAGCATGTAAGGAGAATCGACATGCTTGACGGATCTCAAGAGACAACCCAAAAACGCTGTCACACGTCTACAGGGACCCTGAGGTCACCCCAGCAACGCGAAAGTGATCCATGTACCCCAAATCAACTCGAGATGAGTTCCGATTCCGCTGCATTGACTCCAGAGCCATCCCCCGTTCCCCATCAAACATGATCAGTGGCCTGACGTCCTATAGACAACTCCAGAGATTCCCCGAGAACACAGTCCCAAGTCTAGAGGAACAGCAAGTTCAGCACAGCAACTCGAGGAATGCTCCTTGTCCCCCAAATCGACTCGAGATGAGAGTTGATTCCCTGGCCTAGAGGCAAGACGTATGCCAACCTTCCACAAGCCCCTCAAGAGGAGGCTTCTCTCAGCAATAGGTGTGAGGGAGGGACCCTGAGTTTGCTGCCTAAAGTGGAATATACACCGAGAAGACCTGACTCGAAAGGAGGCTGGATTACCTTTCAGTGGCTTGAATACAGGCTCATCTTTCATCTCACAAGGAGAAGGGATGTCTGAATCCCCTGTGGAATCCCTAGAGAAAGCCAGAGGTCCCCGCCTCGTTTTGAAAAAATGCCTCACATGCTTTTGACACCTCGAGAGGCACGTGGAGTTCACTGCTTCCAAAAGTGACGACACCTAACATCTCTTGTACATTGAGAGGAATCCCAATATTTCTGTGGCTACTGGAAAGTGAACCTGCGTCTCCTGCATCACCTCGAGAGGCGTTCCTTTTGCCTGCCAAGCTTCGCAGAGATTCCTGAGGTGTCCCTCATAACTAGACAGGAGTCCCGACGTCGCTGAACAAACACGGGATTTGAAGGGCCATCCCCGCCGTAACTCAAGAATATAACCCAGGTCCCCGCCGCAACTTGAGAAAAACTATGAGACTTTCCCCTCGAAGCGAGATGAGGCCCGATTCTCCTGCATTGCATGCAGAGCAATTCCGTGATCCCCATCAAGCATGTATGGAGCCTCAACTTGCTTGACGGCTCTCGAGAAAATCCCCAGGAACACTGTCACACGTCTAGAGGGACCCTGAGGTCACCCCTGCAGAGTTAAGGAGCTCCAAGCACACCAGATCAACTCGAGATGAGGCCCGATTCTCCTGTGTTGACTCCAGAGCCATCCCCCATTCCCCATCAAACAGGACCTGTGGCTAGACGTCCTTTAGGCAACTCCAGAAGTTCCCCGAGAACAATGTGCCAAGCCTAGAGGAATACTAAGTTCAGCAGAACAACTCGAGGAATGCTCCGTGGAACCAAATTGACTGGAGATGAGAGCTGATTCCCTGGCCTAGACGAAAGACATATGCCAACCATCCACAAACCCCTCAAGAGGAGGCTTCTCTCAGCAATAGGTGTGAGGGAGGGACCCTGAGTTTTCTGCCTCAAGTGGAATTAAACCGAGAATCCCTGACTTGAAAGGAGGCCGGATTTCCTAGCAGTGGCTTGAATACAGTCTCATCTTTCATCTCACAAGGAGAAGGGATGTCTGAATCTGCTGTGGAGTCCCGAGAGTAAGCCCAAGGTCCCCGGCTCATTTCGATGGAATGCCTCACATGCCTTTGACACCTCGAGAGGCACGTGGAGTTCACTGCTTTCAAAAGTGACGATACCTGACTTCTCTTGAACATTGAGAGGAATCCCAATATTTCTGTGGCTACTGGAAAGGGAACCTTGGTCTTCCGCCTCACCTCGAGAAGCGTCCCTTTTGCCTGCCAAGCCTCGCAGAGATTCCTGAGGTGTCCCTCATAACTAGAAGGGAGTCCCGACGTCGCTGAACAAACACGCGTTTTGAAGGGCCATCCCTGCCAAAACTCAAGAATATACCCCTGGGCCCCGCCGCAACTCGAGAAAAACCATGAGACTTCCCCCTCGAAGCGAGATGAATCCCCATTCACCTGCATTGCATGCAGAGCAATTCTGTGATCCCCATAAAGCATGTAAGGAGCCTCGACTTGCTTGACAGATCTCGAGAGAGTGCCCAAGAACACTGTCACACGTCTAGAGGGACCCTGAGGTCACCCCAGCAACGCGAAGGAGCTCCATGTACACCAAATTAACTCGAGATGAGGCCCGATTCTCCTGTATTGACTCCAGAGCCATCCCCCGTTCCCATCAAACAGGACCAGTGGCCTGACGTCCTTTACGCAACTCCAGAGATTCCCCGAGGACACCGTCTCAATTCTAGAGGAACACCAAGTTCAGCACAGCAACTCGAGGATTGCTCCTTTTCCCGGAAATCGTCTTGAGATGAGAGCTGATTCCCTGGCTTAGACGCAAGACTTATGCGAACGTTCCACAAGCCCTTCAAGAGGAGGCTTCTCTCAGCAATAGGTGTGATGGAGGGACCCTGAGTTTGCTGCCTCAAGTGGAATATACACCGAGAAGCCCTGACTCGAAAGGAGGCTGGATTTCCTTGCAGTGGTTTTGAATACAGGCTCATCTTTTTCATCTCAGAAGGAGAAGGGATGTCTGAATCAGCTGTGGAGTCCGTAGAGAAAGCCCGAGGTCCCCGCCTCATTTCGACGAATGCCTCACAAGCCTTTGACACCTCGAGATGCACGCGGAGTTCACTGCTTCTGAAAGTGACGATGCCTGACTCTTCTTGAACATTGAGAGGAATCGCAATATTACTGTGGCTACTGGAAAGGGACACTGGGTCTCTCGCGCCTCACCACCTCGAGAAGCGTCCCTTTTGCCCTGCCAAGCCTTCGCAGAGATTCCTGAGGTGTCCCTGGTAACTAGACTTGAGTCCCGACGTCGCTGAACAAACATGTGTTTTGAGGGCCATCCCCGCCGTAACTCGAGAATATACCCCAGGTCCCCACCGCAACTCGAGAAAAACCATGAGACTTCCCCCTCGAAGCGAGATGATCCCCGATTCTCCTGCATTGCATGCAGAACAATTCCGTGTGATCCCATCAAGCATGTAAGGAGCCTCGACTTGCTTGACGGATCTCGAGAGAGACCCAAGAACACTGTCACACGTCTAGAGGGACCATGAGGTCACCCCAGCAACGCGTGAAGGAGCTCCATGTACCCCAAATCAACTCGAGATGAGGCCCGATTTTCCTGCATTGACTCCAGAGCCATCCCCCCTTTCCCGTCAAACACGACCAGTGGCCTGACTACTTTTAGGCAACTCCAGAGATTCCCCGAGAACACCGTCCCAAGTCTAGGAACAGCAATTCAGCACAGCAACTCGAGGAATGCTCCTTTTACCCCAAATCGTCTGGAGATGAGAGCTGATTCCCTGGCTTAGACGCAAGACATATGCCAACCGTTCCACAAGCCCCTCAAGAGGAGGCTTCTCTCGCAATCGGTGTGAGGGAGGGACCCTGAGTTTGCTGCCTCAAGTGGAATATACACCGAGAAGCCCTGACTCGAAAGGAGGCCAGATTTCCTTGCAGTGGCTTGAATACAGGCTTATCTTTCATCTCACAAGGAGAAGGGATGTCTGAATCCCTGTGGAGTCCCTAGAGAAAGCCCAGAGGTCCCCGCCTCATTTCGACAGAATGCCTCACATGCCTTTGACACCTCGAGAGGCACGCGGAGTTCACTGCTTCCAAAAGTGACGATTCCTGACTTCTCTTGTACATTGAGAGGAATCCCAATATTACTGTGGCTACTGGAAAGGGACCTGCGTCTCGCCTCACCTCGAGAAGCGTCCCTTTTGCCTGCCAAGTCTCGCAGAGATTCCTGAGGTGTCCCTCATAACTAGACAGGAGTCCCGACGTCGCTGAACAAATCACGTTTTGAAGGGCCATCCCCGCCGTAACTCAAGAATATACCCCAGGTCCCCGCCGCAACTCGAAAAAACCATGAGACTTTCCCCTCGAAGCGAGATGAGGCCCGATTCTCCTGCATTGCATGCAGAGCAATTCCGTGATCCCCATCAAGCATTTATGGAGCCTCAACTTGCTTGACGGATCTAGAGAGTGACACCAGGAACACTGTCACACGTCTAGAGGGACCTTGAGGTCACCCCTGCAAAGTTAAGGAGCTCCATGCACCCCAAATCAACTCGAGATGAGGCCTGATTCTCCTGTGTTGACTCCAGAGCCATCCCCCGTTCCACATCAAACAGAACCTGTGGCTAGACTTCCTTTAGGCAACTCCAGAAGTTCCCCGAGAACAATGTGCCAAGCCTAGAGGAATACCAAGTTCAGCAGAAAAACTCGAGGAATGCCCTGTGGACCCAAACTGCCTGGAGATGAGAGCTGATTCCCTGGCTTAGACGCAAGAAGTATGCCAACCATCCACAAGCCCCTCAAGAGGAGGCTTCTCTCAGCAATAGGTGGGAGGGAGTGACCCTGAGTTTGCTGCCTCAAGTGGAATGAACACCGAGAATCCCTGACTCGAAAGGAGGCCGGATTTCCTTGTAGTGGCTTGAATACAGGCTCATCTTTCATCTCACAAGGAGAAGGGATGTCTGAATCCGCTGTGGAGTCCCAAGAGAAAGCCCGAGGTCCCCGCCTCATTTCGACGGAATGCCTCACATGCCTTTGACACCTCGAGAGTCACGCAGAGGTCACTGCTTCCAAAAGTGACAATGCCTGATTTCTCTTGAACATTGAGAGGAATCCCAATATTTCTGTGGCTACTGGAAAGGGACCCTGGGTCTCCCGCCTCACCTCGAGAAGCGTCCCTTTTGCCCTGCCAAGTCTCGCAAAAATTCCTGAGGTGTCCCTCATAACTAGACAGGAGTCCCTATGTCACTGAACAAACACGCATTTTGAAGGGCCATCCTCGCCAAAACTCAAGAATATACCCCAGGGCCCCGCCGCAACTCGAGAAAAACCATGAGACTTCCCCCTCGAAGCGAGATGAGTCCCCATTCACCTGCATTGCATGCAGAGCAATTCTGTGATCCTCATAAAGTATGTAAGGAGCCTCGACTTGCTTGACAGATCTTGAGAGAGTGCCCAAGAACACTGTCACACGTCTAGAGGGACCCTGATGTAAACCCAGCAACGCGAAGGAGCTCCACGTACACCAAATTAACTCGAGATGAGGCCCGATTCTCCTGTATTGACTCCAGAGCCATCCCCCTTTCCAATCAAACACGACCAGTGGCCTGACGTCCTTTACGCAACTCCAGATATTCCCTGAGAACACAGTCTCAAGTCTAGAGGAACACCAAGTTCAGCACAGCAACTCGAGGAATGCTCCTTTTCCCCGAAATTGTCTCGAGATGAGAGCTGATTCCCTGGCATAGATGCAAGACGTATGCCAACGTTCCACAAGCCCTTCAAGAGGAGGCTTCTCTCAGCAAAGGTGTGAGGGAGGGACCCTGAGTTTGCTGCCTCAAGTGGAATATACACCGAAAAGCCCTGACTCGAAAGGAGGCTGGATTTACTTGCATTTGCTTGAATACACGCTCATCTTTCATCTCACAAGGAGAAGGGTTGTCTGAATCAGCTGTGGAGTCTGTAGAGAAAGCCCGAGGTAACTGCCTCATTTCGACGGAATGCCTCACATGATTTTGACACCTCGAGAGGCACGCGGAGTTCACTGCTTCCAAAAGTGACGAAGCCTGACTCTTCTTGCACATTGAGAGGAATCGCAATATTACTGTGGCTCCTGGAAAGGGACACTGGGTCTCCCGCCTCACCTCGAGGGCATCCCTTTTGCCCTGCCAAGCCTCGCAGAGATTCCTGAGGTGTCCCTCATAACTAGACAGGAGTCCCGACGTCGCTGAACAAACACGCGTTTTGAAGGGCATCCCCGCCGTAACTCGAGAATATACCCCAGGTTCCCGCCTCAACTCGAGAAAAACCATGAGACTTTCCCCTCGAAGCGAGATGAGGCCCGATTCTCCTGCATTGCATGCAGAACAATTCCGTGATACCCATCAAGCATGTAAGGAGCATCGACATGCTTGACGGATCTCGAGAGAGACCCCAGGAACACTGTCACACGTCTACAGGGACACTGAGGTCACCCCAGCAACGCGAAAGAGCTCCATGTACACCAAATAAACTCGAGATGAGTTCCGATTCTCGCTGCATTGACTCCAGAGCCATCCCCCGTTCCCCATCAAACATGACCAGTGGCTGACTTCCGTTTAGGCAACTCCAGAGATTCCCCGAGAACACATGTCCCAAGTCTAGAGGAACAGCAAGTTCAGCACAGCAACTCGAGGAATGCTCCTTGTACCCAAATCGTCTCGAGATGAGAGCTGATTCCCTGGCCTAGACGCAAGACGTATGCCAACCTTCCACAAGCCCTCAAGAGGAGGCTTCTCTCAGCAATAGTGTGTGAGGGAGGGACCCTGAGTTTGCTGCCTCAAGTGGAATATACACCGAGAAGCCCTGACTCGAAAGGAGCTGGATTTCCTTGCAGTGGCTTGAATACAGGTCTCATCTTCCATCTCACAAGGAGAAGGGATGTCTGAATCCCCTGTGGAGTCCCTAGAGAAAGCCAGAGGTCCCCGCGTCATTTCGACAGAAATGCCTCACATGCCTTTGACACCTCGAGAGGCACGTGGAGTTCACTGCTTCCAAAAGTGACGACACCTGACTTCTCTTGTACATTGAGAGGAATCCCAATATTTCTGTGGCTACTGGAAAGGGACCCTGGGTCTCCCGCCTCACCTCGAGAAGTGTCCTTTTTGCCCTGCCAAGCCTCGCAGAGATTCCTGAGGTGTCCCTCATAACTAGACAGGAGTCCCGACGTCGCTGAACAAACACGTTTTGAAGGGCCATCCCCGCCGTAACTCAAGAATATACCCAGGCCCCGCCGCAACTCGAGAAAAACCATGAGACTTCCCCCCGAAGCGAGATGAGCCCCGATTCACCTTGCATTGCATGCAGAGCAATTCCGTGATCCCCATCAAGCATGTATGGAGCCTCGACTTGCTTGACAGATCTCGAGAGAGACCCCAGGAACACTGTCACACGTCTAGAGGGACCCTGAGGTCACCCTTGCAACGCAAAGGAGCTCCATGTACACCATATCAAAATCGAGATGAGGCCCGATTCTCCTGTGATTGACTCCAGAGCCATCCCCGTTCCCATCAAACAGGACCAGTGGCTGGACTTCCTTTAGGCAACTCCAGAAGATTCCCCGAGAACAATGTGCCAAGCCTAGAGGAAATACCAAGTTCAGCAGAACAACTCGAGGAATGCTCCGTGGACCCCAAATCGTCTGGAGATGAGAGCTGATTCCCTGGCCTAGACGCAAGACGTATGCCAACGTTCCACAAGCCCTTCAAGAGGAGGCTTCTCTCAGCAATAGGTGTGAGGGAGGACCCTGAGTTTGCTGCCTCAAGTGGAATATACACCGAGAAGAATTTTCCTTGCAGTGGCTTGAATACAGGCTCATCTTTCATTCATCTCACAAGGAGAAGGGATGTCTGAATCAGCTGTGGAGTCCGTAGAGAAAGCCGAGGTCCCCGCCTCATTTTCGACGGAATGCCTCACATGTTCCTTTGACACCTCGAGAGGCACGCGGAGTTCACTGCTTCCAAAAGTGACGATGCCTGACGCTTCTTGTGAACATTGAGAGGAATCCCAATATTACTGTGGCTACTGGAAAGGGACACTGGGTCTCCCGCCTCACCTCGAGAAGGTCCCTTTTGCCCTGCCAGTCTCGCAAGAGATACCTGAGGTGTCCCTCATGACTGACAGGAGTCCCGACGTTCGCTGAACAAACACGTATTTTGAAGGGCCATCCTCCACCGTAACTCGAGTATATACCCAGGTCCCTGCCTCAACTCGTGAAAAACCATGAGGACTTCCCCCTCGAAGCGAGATGAGGTCCCCGCTTCCTCCTGCATTGCATGCAGAGCAATTCCGTGATGAATACCATTAAGCATGTAAGGAGCATTGACTTGCTTGACGGATCTCGAGAGAGACAGAGTCCCAAGAACACTGTCACAACGTCTAGAGGGACACTGAGGTCACCCCGCAACGTGGAAAGTGACGCTCATGTACACCCATATCAACTCGAGATGAGGTCCGATTCTCACTGCGTTTGACTCCAGAGCCATCCCCTGTTTCCACATCAAAACATCGACAGTGGCTGACTTCGACCTTTAGGCAACTCCACAGAATTTCCCGAGAATACCATGTGCCCCAAGTCTAGAGGAACAGCAAGTTCAGCACAACAACTCGAGGAATGCTCCTTGGACCCAAAATCGTCTGAGATGAGAGCTGATTCCCTGGCCTAGACGCAAGACGTATGCCAACCTTCCACAAGCCGCTCAAGAGGAGGCTTCTTCTCAGCAATAGGTGTGAGGGAGGGACCCTGATAATTTGCTGCCTCATGTGGAATATACACCGAGAAGCCCTGACTCAAAAGGAGGCCGGATTTCCTTGCAGTGGCTTGAATACAGGCTCATCTTTCATCTCACAAGGAGAAGGGATGTTTGAATCCCTGTGGAGTCCCGAGAGAAAGCCCAAGGTCCCCGCCTCATTTCGACAGGAAATGCCTCACATGCCTTTTGACAACTCGAAAGAGACACGCAGCGCAGTTCACTGCTTCCAAAAGTGACGATGCCTGACTTTCTATTGTACATTTGAGAGGAATCCCAATATTTCTGTGGCTACTGGAAAGGGACCCCTGCGTCTCCCGCTTCACCTCGAGAAGCGTCCCTTTTGCCTGCCAAGCCTCGCAGAGATTCCTGAGGTGTCCCTCATAACTAGACAGGAGTCCCGACGTCGCTGAACAAACACGCGTTTTGAAGGGCCATCCCCGCCGTAACTCGAAAGAATATAACTCAGGTCCCCGCCTCAATTCGAGAAAAACCATGAGATTTTCCCCCTCGAAAGCGAGATGAGTCCCCGATTTTCTCCTGCATTGCATGCAGAACAATTCCGTGATGCCCATCAAGCATGTAAGGAGCATCATCGACTTGCTTGACGGATCTCGAGAGAGACCAATGACCCCAAGAATCACTGCCACAGCGTCTAGAGGGACATAGTGAAGTCACCCCAGCCACGTGAAAGGAGCTCCATGTACCCCCAATCAACTCGAGATGAGGCCCCGATTCTCCTGTATTGACTCCAGAGCCATCGCCCCCGTTCCCCATCAAACACGAACCAGTGGTCTGATCCTTTACGCAACTCCAGAGATTCCCGAGAACACCATCCTCAAGTCCAGAGGTAACACCAAGTTCAGCACCGCAACTCGAGGAATGCTCCTTTTCCAATGAAATCGTCTCAAGATAAAAGAGCTGATTATCCCTGTTTTAGAGCAAGACGTATGCAACGTTCCCACAAGCCCCTCAAGAGGAGGCTTCTCTCAGCAATATGTGTGAGGGAGGGACCCTGAGTTTTGCTGCCTCAAGTGGAATCAATACAGCGAGAAAGCCCTGACTCGAATGGAGGCCGGAATTTCCTTGCAGTGGCTTGAATACAGGCTCGAGTTTTCATCTCACAGGAGAAGGGATGTCTGAATACCCTGTGGAGTCCCTAGAGAAAGCCCATAGGTCCCCGCCTGGATTTCGAAACAGAATTCCTCACATGTATTTTTGACACATCGAGAGGCACGGTGGAGTTCACTTGCTTCCAAAAAGTAACGATGGCCTGACTTCCCCTTGTAAAGTGAGAGGAAATCCAAATATTTCTGTGGGCTACTGGAAAGGGAACCCTGGTCTGGCCCGCTCTCCTCGAGAAGCGTCCTTGTATGCCAATGCCAAGTCCTTGCAGATATTCCCTGAGGTCCCCTCATAACTAAGACAGGAGTCCAAGAGGTCACTGCTGAAAACATCGTTTTTTGTTTTTGAAGGGCCATCCCTGCCGTAACTCAAAAATATACCCCAGGTGCCCCCGCCGCAACTCGAGAAAAACCATGAGACTTCCCCTCGAAGCGAGATGAGTGAGTACCCGATTCTCCTGCATTGCATGCAGAGCAATTCCGTGATCCCCATCAAGCATGTAAGGAGCCTCAACTTGCTTGACGGATCTCGAGAGAAACACCAGGAACACTGGTCACATTGTCTAGAGGGACACCTGAGGTCACCCAAGCAAACGTTAAAAGAGCTCCATGCACCCAAATCAACTCGAGATGAGGCCCGATTCTCCTGTATTGACTCCAGAGCCATCCCCCGTTCCCCATCAAACAGGACCTGTGGCTAGACTTCCTTTAGGCAACTTCAGAAGTTCCCCGAGAACAATGTGCCAAGCCTAGAGGAATACCAAGCTCAGCAGAACAACTCGAGGAATGCTCCGTGGACCCAAATTGCCTGGAGATGAGAGCTGATTCCCGAGGCTAGACGCAAGAAGTATGCCAACCGTCCACAAGCCCCTCAAAAGGAGGCTTCCCTCAGCAATAGGTGGGAGGGAGGGACCCTGAGTTTGCTGCCTCAAGTGGAATAAACACTGAGAATCACTGACTCGAAAGGAGGCCGGATTTCCTTGCAGTGGCTTGAATACAGGCTCATCTTTAATCTCACAAGGGGAAGGGATGTCTGAATCCGCTGTGGAGCCCCGAGAGAAAGCCCGAGGTCCCGCCTCATTTCGAAGGAATGCCTCACATGCCTTTGACACCTCGAGAGTCACGCAGAGGTCACTGCTTCCAAAAGTGACGATGCCTGACTTCTCTTGAACATTGAGAGGAATCCCAAAATTTCTGTGGCTACTGGAAAGGGACCTGGGTCTCCCGCCTCACCTCGAGAAGCGTCCCTTTTGCCCTGCCAAGTCTCGCAAAGATTCCTGAGGTGTCCCTCATAACTAGACAGGAGTCCCGATGTGCTGAACAAACACGCGTTTTGAAGGGCCATCCCCGCCAAAACTCAAGAATATACACCAGGGCCCCGCCGCAACTCGAGAAAAACCATGAGACTTCCCCCTCGAAGCGAGATGAGTCCCCATTCACTTGCATTGCATGCAGAGCAATTCTGTGATCCTCATAAAGCATGTAAGGAGCCTCGACTTGCTTGACAACTATCGAGAGAGTGCCCAAGAACACTGTCACACGTCTAGAGGGACACTGAGGTCACCCCAGCTACGCGAAGGAGCTCCACGTACCCCAAATCAACTCGAGATGAGGTCCGATTCTCCTGTATTGACTCTAGAGCCATCCCCCGTTCCCATCAAACATGACCAGTGGCCTGACGTCCTTTACGCAACTCCAGAGATTCCCCCGAAACACAGTCTCAAGAATAGAGGAACACCAAATTCAGCACAGCAACTAGAGGATTGTTCCTTTTCTCTGAAATCGTCTCGAGAGGAGAGCTGATTCCCTGGCTTAGACGCAAGACGTATGCCAACGTTCCACAAGTCCTTCAAGAGGAGACTTCTCTCAGCAATATGTGTGAGGGAGGGACCCTGAGTTTGCTGCCTCAAGTGGAATATACACCGAGAAGCCCTGACTCGAAAGGAGGCTGGATTTCCTTGCATTGGCTTGAATACAGGCTCATCTTTCATCTCACAAGGAGATGGGTTGTCTGAATCAGCTGTGGAGTCCGTAGAGAAAGCCCGAGGTCCCTGCCTCATTTCGACGGAATGCCTCACATGATTTTGACACTTCGAGAGGCACGCAGAGGTCACTGCTTCCAAAAGTGACGACAGCCTGACTCTTCTTGCACATTGAGAGGAATCGCAATATTACTGTGGACTACTGGAAAGGGACACTGGGTCTCCCGCCTCACCTCGAGAAGCATCCCTTTTGCCCTGCCAAGCCTCCCAGAGAT